>BGPR01003741.1:67316-128740 GCA_013235015.1 Araneus ventricosus
GCTTATTATGACACGAGGACGGTCGTGGTCTTAGTGATTAAGACTTACTTGTCTGCTGTCTCTTAATAGACTGGGAAGATTAAACTCCAATCACACATCGATTTACCATCAGCAGACTGAAGCAAATTGTTGAATGCAGATTTCCACTGGCTAAAGATTAGGTATTCTTTATTTATAACCCTAGATTACCCCTGAACCTAATCAGGAATTCAGAGAGAATCGTGAGGCTAGAATGTAAATTTCTGTCTCTTATGAGATGAACTACCTTGTATTGCTTGTTGTCGTGCGAATAATTTCGGTACGATCACGTTGTCGCAAATGGCGCAGTCACACTTTTACTTGGCTTGATAAGGCACGACAAGTGCCTTGCTGAATACAAATCAGATTCGTTATTGGTGGGGCATGGGAATTGGTTTTATTATAGCGTTGGAACTTCTTCACCCTTGGAATGTTTGTTATTATAAGGCAGCATAATAGTAATTTTGGGAAAGGATGAGTAAGTAAGTTTATGCACGAATGCGTAAATATTCCATTATTATTATCTTGGGACGAATTTAAATTCTTTCAAAGCATAGATTATGGATGTTAGTCCCGAAGTTAAATGTGAAACGACCTTGACAACGATTTAGGCATTATACTGTAAATACAGGTTCTAAAGAAAAGAAAGTTTCTGAAGTGAATAACTTTAACGGCTGCCATATAATATGATGCAGTTAGATACATCTGTCTTAAATTTCTAAAGAAAAATTTTCATATTAGTTAATCTATGCATGTGCTCTAAAAATGTGTGTACGTAAAGAAAAAAATTCAATATTTGGCTTTTATGAAACTTACACTGAAAAAATAAGTATATTTTTAGAAACATATGAACCTCAGTTAGAAACTACTGTGATCATATTTATACTGCTGTGATAAAAAGTATTTGGAATGCTGTCATATAACAAAAGGTATCAATTTATTTGTCAGTATTTATTACATATCCTTCAAAGTAATCTCCTCCGACTGTAACGCACTTCAGCTAATCCGATCCTCAAAATATACCTTAAAGTCGTTTTCGTGAAATCCCTGCAAGTGTCGTAGCGAAATTTCTTTTATTTCATAAGTAGACTCAAAACGATGAGAGCAGACACCAAGAGGCAGCTTCAACCGTGGAAACACGAAAAAGTCACACGGTACCATGTCAGGTGAATACGGAGCTTGTGGAGCCGCATTCGTTGACTTTTTTTTTTGGTCAAAAATTCGCGAGTAATAATAACATTATGAGAAATCGCATTATCGTGGTGCAAAGCTCAATAGATATCTCGCCACAATTCAGGTCCTTTTCGATATAGGAACTTGTTCGATAACGTCTTTGATTGTTAAACGACTATAACTAAGCACCAGTTCTCTGATCTGTTTGACATGTTGATGATTAGACGAAGTGAATCGTGTACCAGACGAATAATTTCCTTTTCAAAACATTTTATCCTACTCAAATACTCTTGTTTTAGATAAACAGTTTTCTTTGAAGGCTTTTTGAAACATTTCAGATATTTTTGTAGCAGAAATTGCAAAGCAATATTTACTGCATATTCTTTGCTTAATTACATTTGCCATTTTGAAAAATCAACAAAGTTGAAAGTCTTATCTCGTTAAAAACAGATTTATTTTCAGACGATAATATGAAATTAAATACGGAGTGTTGCCAGATGTTTTTGTAAGCCGTAAAAAAAATTCGATAACAGTTTGAAAATTCTTACTAGCATATATGTATTTTAAATGAAGCATTCCCGATACTTTTTGATGAAAGTGGTAATAAGGCTTCTTAAACTATGTTTCGACGACCCCAGTTGAGGATGCGAGAATTTTCACTAGTCCTTCTCCTTTCAGATTTTTCAGTATTTTACAAATAAAATAAAGAAAATAATACAATCATCTGACTTAGGACATTTTATTGAAATATATGCTCTATAAACATTTGAAGTGAAATTTCTTTTATTTTTTATTATATGCAGTGGTTTCTTTTCTAATTAATTCGTTGGTTTCCGAGTCGTGAGTGCAGAAATTTTAAAATAGTCTGCTTTGTAAAAAAATATTTTCGTTTCTGCGGTGCGTTCGTATGTTGAAAAATCTTGTAGAGCTCCAGAACATTGAAATTATTACAAAATTGTAAGCAAATAGAAATATTTTTACATAGAAGTGTGAATTTCTACTGTTATTACTTAATATTTGTAATTTTATACACCAGAATGAATGAAGCTAAATAGGATGTTCGAAATTTTAAAGAATGTTGTCCCTAAGGTTTTTATTTTAAAGCGTTTCTGGAAAAAAAAAGACACTTTTTATATAAAATAACTTTTTAATTTTCATCGATTTTTGCTAGTTTCATTTTATTTCTTTTCCCATTTAACTTTTCCTGCCCCTTGAATCAGTTGTTGGAAAATTTTTGATAAATATTTTCTGGATTGGATATTGATAATACTTGAAAGAATGCAAAAAATTAATCGACATAAGATTACCTGTTAGAAGGGGAAAGTAATTACTTTATTAGCGTTGGACTTTGTGAGTGATATTTAACAGAATGTTGTATAAAAAAAAATAAACTTGGGCGATTTTTGAAAGGAACCAGAGGAGATTAATCTGATTAACTGTGGCAGTATGTAGCAATTTGTGAGAAAACGATGAAAAAATAAAACTATCAAATCAGTCATCTACGACATCCCTCTAAAGTAATATGACTTCACCTCCCATTTATCAGTTTCTGAGATAATTCTGTAAGATAAGTAACTGAATAGAAAAATAGTAAGAAAAAGAAAGAAAGAGAGGAAAGATCGTGTTTTAATGCTAAATGGTTGATAGAGTCGCTACTACTTTGATACATTCTTCATTGAAACTTCTTAATAAACAGTGGTTGCTTGCACGCTATGGAACAAAATCGGGAGAAAATGCATCCAGTAGCTTTCATAAACTCTTAGGAAAGTCGTGCCTCTCCATCACGAGCGAAACAGTCCCGTTTATTCGCTCTCTGCGTCTCGAGAGGCCCCTCTCTCCCGCTTTCAACGCTCTTTATCTGCCCTGCCGCGTTCCTATCTCCCCCGAAAATGCGCAGGCATTCAACTTTTGGTATATTTATGTGCGTGTGAAGATTCCTTTTTCTTTTCGCATTCACCCTCCTCCTATTCCAACAAAGCAAAAAAAGTTGGACTTTTTTAGCAGCAGCAGGGCCTTTCCAAAGGACATTACTGCCCTATTTGTTCTACTTGAGAATGATTTCTCCCTCTCTCAAGTGCCTCTCGCCCAGGGATTCAGCTTACTCCAGCAGACCGTATTGTTCTGGTGTTTATGGACCTGGATAATCCCGGGAAATGGGTTTGTTGCACTGCTTCCGTAGGTGCTTTTGCAAGGAAATCTTTTAAATGCCCCGCTGAGAATAGCATATTGAAATAAACAGTGCAGTAGTAGATCCAATAATGCCGGTGGTAGCGGGCATGACTCTGTAAATCTGTATTAAAGAACTTCAGACTGTGGATTCCATTTTGGATATTACATCTCCTCGTCTCCTACTTTTTCCTTATTTTTTTTAATCCCTTTGCTTTTTTTTATTCATAAGAATATTGCTCTGGTTTATATAATTATATTTTCACTATCTGCTTCTTTTATTCATATGATTTATTACTCTGGTTTATACAAGTATATTTTCACTGAAAGAATTATGATTCTGGCTTATAGATTATAATTTCACTTAAAGAATTATAGCTCTGGCGTGTAGCATTATATATTCACTTAAAGAACTGAGGTTTTTTATAGGCATAGAATTCTGATTTTCTTTAAAAAACTCATAGCTATATTATCCAGATGGTAGATTTACGTTCTGTTTAACTATACGATTAACTGTTTAAATATACGAACGTGATTATTGCTAGAAATATCTTTCTCTACAGTCTAAATCCTTTTTGAAGTATTATTATTATTTTTTAACACACTGAAAACTACTCATAATTGTGACTTTTTCAGAATATTTCTTTGATTTTTTTTTTTTTGAAATGCGCAGATTTATTCGTCTATTGCTGCAGTCTAGTTAACAAAGATTCAAAATCGCCAAAATAATTTCTATGTAAAGGAGAATGGGAAAAATATGCTTTTAGACTAACTATGTTTTGAAATACAGGTTAAAAACCATCAATCCAGAAATATTTTTCTTTGGTTAAATAATTCAAACCTGTATTTTCTTTTAAACCCGTCAGAATTAATTATATGCGAAGAATGTTTACTCTTTATAGGTGCCTTCCATTACTCTTTCTTGTTTCTTTTCTAAAGTGTAAATTATTATGGTAAATATTCCGTATCTTGTTTCTAGACAACCTTATTTAAAAGTCACCCACGAGATCAGCCACACCATAACTTCCTGTTAATCTCCGTGACCCAAAATGCCATTTAGGATGCGAGCTATCAGCTTGCAGAACAGAGGAATCCATTGAAAAGCCCTTCGCAGCGATATCTTCCTGAAGCACTAAATTGTCTCCGATAAAGGCCACTTCATCTCCAGCATCTGAGAGGTGTAAACTAGGCAATGACCATCGGATTTTTTTACACCTCTCCCTTTACCGTCAGGCACCTGATACGAAAAGTCTGATTAATGGTGCGAGGGCAACGCTCGTAAATTCGTGGACGCCGAGGGCTTCGAGGAGATAAATTTGTCCCGTAACTCTTTATGGAACTCAATATCTTGCCCTAACCAAGTTTATGGGGATCGACGAAGAGTGTTAAACGCTTGTCGTGATCCCGTGAATGGTGCTTTTGTGCTGGCTTGTCTTGAGATTGCTGTTTCCAACAATAAACGCTTCTTTGCAGAATGCTTGGCGTCTGTAGTTTAGTTTCCAAGGTGTTTAGTTTTTTTGTTAGATGTCAGTAATAAAAATCGGGATTTCACTGAGGACTCTTTAGCATTGAACTGAGAAAGAGTTGTAAATGAATTTATTAGATATCCTTACCGTAATAGAAATTATCAAAAATCAAAGTGCATCATTTAAGTCGTGATCGTTTAATCGACGTTTATGTTTAAATGAGAGTAAAGGAATTGAGAGCTATTTAATAGCCTTTTGGTTTTAATAGTCTAGAGAAGTTTTGATGATTGCGTAATGCAATTAAAATTGAAAATAAAGCAAACTCTATGCACATTTATTTTAATCTCCAAATGTTATTGTCCAGCTTGAAATTTGTCAATATTTAAGTGGCTTAATTTGAAATGTTAACTGGGTTGAAATGTTTCAAATGAGTAAATTCGTTTCAAATATTTATTTTTATTGTTTACCTCACATTCTTTCCTGCATTTTTTTTTTTTTTTTTCATATTCACAAAGGCATCACAAAACGACCACATTCAATTGCAATTAAAATTATTTATATAATTCTGTAAAATTTCGAATTTTTGGCCCTTTTTTTTCTCCCCTACTACATTGTACAAGGAATACCCTAAAACTTCTTAGATCGATGATTCCAAAGTTTCACTTTCATAGGAATGTTAACTGTAAAACACATTTGATTTTCTGGAAAAAATGGCTTTTGATTGCTGTCTTGTGAATAATAGTTGCCAATGAATAATAGTTGCCTTTAAATCTCCGATGGGAATTTTAATATATTCTTTTCCTTGCTGGAAGCAGTTAAAACACGCGAGATATAATTATGTAACCACGATATGAATCTTCAGTAATAAAACAACTTTTCATTTACATCATGTTCATTATTCTTTCACATATAACGTCAGAATCATCGACGGCAAAAAGAAAAAGTCCTTGAATTAAGTAGTAAAATTAAATTTATTGCAGATGGAAGCCTCAAATATTTGGTAGTTAGTCATTGATTTCGGACTGACATTTAATGCTTGTATTAATTTAATTCTTCCTAATATAACTGTCTTAGTTTTGACTCAAAAATGCTCGAGATGTACATTGAATAGGTATTTCCAATTCATGCAAATTTGTAAAATTTATAGGTAGACAATTGTTTGAGAAATTAATAAGTTTGAAGTTGACTGGATCAGATTGTTTTCCTTTTCAAATTAATTCATAGAAGCAAATTTTGTTTTAACTTCACAATATGCAAAACTTCTCTCCCATCAATTTTCTATTCTAAGAATTCAACTAATCCTTTTCGGAACTAGTCAGAAAGCAACTGTCACCCATTTCCTTTCCAGTTCCGTTGAATTGCCTGTATAAACAGAACACTTTTGTTGTTTTTTTACCTCTCACTCGATGCACGCCCCTAATTTTAATCGCGCATGGCATTCTGCCAGGTGAATCGTCTCCGATGTGCCCGCCCCCCCTCCCCTGCTAGCTTTGTCATGGGGAAAAAAAGGGCACATTCGGTTTTTCTAGCTATTCCTGCGGCCTATTTATAAATTCACATAATAAGTTCCATTCATGAGTTTACTCAGTGGATGGAGGGGGGAGCTGGAGACCAGGGGGAGGGTAAAAAAAATATGTTCGTGTTTGGCATCTGTGACGTATCGCACGGCACGCGAAATGTAATTATATTATCCGCGGCTGTGTACACTCGGCTTAAGATGCCAAAAGAAGGTTCTTAAACTTTGGGGATTTCCATATGTCGTCAATATAGAGTCACCAAGTCAATATTCTTGACTTGTTGTTTGGTGTAGCTTGATGTAGCGGGCCATTTATATAAGGTTATTCTCTTATGCATTTGCTGTAACAGCTGATCATATTTCGTATCATTTTGATCGATGAGTTACAGTTCGTTTTCACATCCAGCATTTTTGCGTAGTGTAATAAATGTTTTTTTTTTATGATGTGTGTTTTTTAATAGAATTGTTTTAATGTCTTTATTTTCCTCGTATTTCAATTTTTATATTTATTTAAACACATGCAACTAGTTATGTTGACTCTTGGGGGTCACTGTAAAATAATTCAAATGCCGTTTCACTGGAATATTAAATAAGGGACTTAACAAAAACAGAGAGTCGTGGTGACGACTTTGGACTTGTCCAAAATCCTGTCAGCATGAGATGAAATATTGTCTGTAATCACTGCCTTTAGTAAAAGAAAAAAATCATAATTTTTTTTAAAATCAGGGCAGGTTTGTAACTTTCTCAGGGTATAGTGATTTTCATTGAATTTAAAGTTGTGCTTGTAATGTTTGGCATCAGTTTTATTATTTGATAATTCTAGCACTCACAAATTCAATCATGAACATTTAAATACATCTAAAAAAATCTTTCACAGCTGAGGAAGAGAGTGATATTTGTATATCTTCTGTCGGTGCATTTTGTTTTGGATTCAAAGTCCTGAGAAAATCTCTAAAAAGCATACCACGCAGAACAATATTCAATTCTCTTCCTGGCATTTTGAAATTTAATTTTTTACTGTGTATTGTTCGACCGTTCAAAAAACCTTGTTGTATTTAAGCATAAGTGCTTTGCTTCAGTATCTAATTTTATTATAATTCAATATATTCATATATAATCCTATTAAAAAATGTTATTACTGAAGTACGAGATTCTAACAGATTTAGAAGCCTGCCGTTGTTTCTAATAGGGTGTGTCAAAAAATATTTAATTTTCGTCATCTAAATTTTAAGTACAATTCTTTTGCGATGATGTTCAGTGAGTTTAATGATTTTTGTCCCTTTTCATTTCAGGTCAGTCGCGTCCACCTAGAATAACAGAGCACCCTTCCGACGTCCTGGTCCGCAAACATGAACCTGCCACCCTCAACTGCAAAGCCGAAGGACGACCAGAGCCCACCATAGAGTGGTACCACGATGGCAGTCGCGTGATGGATAATGCCAACAGGATGGTGCTTCCGAGTGGATCTCTCTTCTTCTTGCATGTCCTCCACACCAAGAGAGAGCAGGACACCGGAACATACTGGTGTCTCGCCACCAATGAATTGGGTAAAGCCAGAAGTCGGAATGCTACGCTGGAGGTGGCTGGTAAGTTTATTGTCTTGCTTGTTTGCTATTTTCTATGGCGTGCTTAGTTCAGTTATATTAACGTCCCATTTTGAAGCAACGCAAGGTCTATTTTGGACATCCCCCTTTCCAAACTTCCGCACGTGCGCACCTGATCTTCAGTGGAATAGGGTTTGGAACCTGAAATACTCTGGCTAAGCCGGAGGAAAGCCGTGACCTTAGGTCCCCTCGGACCTTTCTGTGGTGTGTGATAATTTGGAATCAGAATTCTTGGAAGTACATAATTTACAAATGATCATCTGCAAATAAGAGTATGATTTCTGGAATATTTATGGCAGAGAGCCCGAATCTATCGAAGATTCACCGTGTACGGCGGTCTGCTGCATGATGCTAGATTTATCTGAATGAAGCATCGTTCTTCTGGGAAGAATGCTGTTTCGTCATCTGATTACTTCAAAATTATTTACAAAATTTAAATTCCCAAATATCCCAGGTGTAGTATCAAAATAGGACTCTTAATTTAATTCAGTTATACAAAAAATATACGAGTCGCCGCGTCACCAACGAATGACGTAATCTGTGTTTCTAAGAATCTAGGACTATTTTGTTCAATTCCATTAACAATCAGAGATAAATAATTTTGGAGTTAAAGTTACGTAGAATATTGAATATCATTAGGATTAAGTTTTCTTAAAATGTCTTTTAATGTTAATTACCGTGGGATCTTCTACAAGACTATTTAATTGGACATAATGATATAACATGTAGCTTTTTGTGCGACTTTAATTTTACTTGTCTTTGATTATAGTGTGAAATATGTAGGACAATGAGGTGTGATGCGAAAAGAATCTGTAAACGTTAAAGTTGGATTTTTGATCTCTTGATTATCTGATAATTTAACATCTTAGTGTGAACTGAATTTCTATACTCTTGTTCCAGAAATGCTTGAAAGTTTCCGTTGTTATCAGTGCTTTTTTCAAGAAACAGAAAGTTTTTCATTATTCTTTGACAACTTCAAAGATTAACGATTGTTGTTAAAACTTTTTATCGTCAGGATTTCTTTTCTAAGTTGCGAAATCAAGCGACCAATGAGGTTCGGCTTGGATTTCTACTCCACCGAATGTTAAAAATCGTGCCATCCAATAATCTTCGCTCTTCTCATTCCCGGGAACTCCCTCGCTTTTGTCATTTATCTTCCTTTTTATAATCCTCATTCAGCAAAAGTCACGTGCTCAGAAACATCTCTATTACTCTGTCGTAAATCTCTAGTTTTTTTTATTATTTGTTGTCATTTTTTTTCTTCTTCCTCTCTCTCTCTCTTTCCATCCTCCTCCTCTTTCTCACAAGAAAAGTTGCTGTTTCATCGAAAACTCTGCAATTGATGCCCGCGGTTGGATTGTTGTTTTTCCTCCCCAAGAGATCTGTACTTCGATAGAAACCGAATCGTGCGTGAGTCTTCGGGGCCCATTGTGTGGCGAAGGATGATCTATTGGTTGTATTGGGTTCTATGCGCAAGAAACAGATAGATCACAGAGATTTCTTTCCTTAACTTATTTCGGCACTTCTTATGAAGTACTCTAACTTACTTCAGAATGCTGTGCTGTTTTTTTATTAAATTATCTACTCATTACTCAGTTATCCTTAATGGAGAAATAATTAATTATTGATTAAGATACTTCATGAAACTTAGATCGAGTGTGAAAAGGGCGTTTGTATTCTTTTCTGACAACTGGCTGCTTTAGGACAAAAACAGTGCGTTTTGTCCATTTATGGGCTTGTAATTGTATTGCGCTTTTCTTGTTTTTACTTTTTAATATACCGAAGAGAAAGTTTTGTAATCATCAAAAAATTCGACCTCGAGGTTTTGATGGAACTCCACGTTCTAGACTTCCACGAGTAAGAAAAAAACTTTTGGAGTTATATATTATTTATTATCTGTCCTTCCGAGTGATATGAGCACTAAAATTCAAAAAACGCAACGATCTGGATGAATGAATTTAGCATATGACATTGTCAGTAGAATTGTAGGTGTGTTTAAATTTTGGGTTAAATCTAATAAAGGACTGATAATCTAGTAAATGACTACATTATTATGAAATTTAATTGTATGCTATCGATGCTTATACTGATGGCATGTTCAAAAAGTTGCCCTTTTTTAGCCCTGTTGCGTTGATCATAGTTTAAGAGCTATTAGGGCCGTTGTCCGCCCGCAGGAGAGAAGCGCGCACACTTGTTATTAATAATATTCCGCTCACGTGGCTGCTGATACCCTGTCACCTCTTTGGTGAGGTCCAGTGACCGGCTCCCTCCCACGCACGCTCGACCCCAAAGACCTCCCCGGTTAGTTTGTCTCCCTTAATGATACCAAAATACGGAATTCATTCTTGCCTAATTCCTATTGGGAATGCGGATCGCTGGCAAAAAATGTACCGAGGGCGGCATCTCATTCGTGCGCCTCGGCCTTCCTACACTTGTTGAATCTCTAAATCGGATGGGTCGGCTTTCTATCGTAAGGCCGGTAGTCTGAAAAGAAAGGGAAGTAAGTGTGGGTCTCTGTTATTGCAGAGCGTTCAACGATCCTCCTAGTCTATTTCGAAACATGGCCTTAAAAAACTAGTATTTTATCAAAAAAAAGATTGCGTCATCTAGTTCTTTATAGGAATGTTACGTTGGGCTGTCTCAGCAGAAGACAATTCTAGATGATGAGTTAGTCTTCTGTACATAGCAAACAGTTTTAATGTAAAAATATCAGAATTCCTTGTTTTATATTGGCAGATGGTTAGCCACCCTTCAAATATTATGCGACTCAATTCTTCTATAATTTTTTGTTATAGAATTCTGCAATGATAAGGTTGTTGAATAAAAAATTAGCTGAATTTGCCTTAATTTATGTAGCGTGCTGCAGTGAAACGCACTAATTTTAAAATTCTTAAAGAGTTTAAAAAAATTATTGTCAAAAACTTAAATACGAAATGAAAGCATGATACTTGTGTTTTGTTATGAATGCCGAGAAATATGAAATGGCACAAAATGCCCAGTAATATGAAAACTGCTTTTTTTTTTCACAACCACCTTTCTTCCTCGCAGCTTTTAAGTTATTTAGCCACACGTAGATTATGTGAATAGATAAAAATGGATTCTTATGTGCCCGAATTAAAATAAGTTCGAAATGCATTCTGCGCGACAACGTAACTATTGCTGTTATTGTAAAAAACTTTTACCGTGATGACAATTAATTCAGAATTAAATGGTAATATTTTCTTCTGGAGGGGGCCACTCTTGTTTTTCTTCTTCACGTAACTTTCCAGGGTAGAAAAATCGTCTGTTTGGCTACTCCATTGTACTCGTATAAAATAAATACTCCCATCGGTGTATTTTAATGGCAACGATTTACTGGAATTTTTGAAAGCCGGTTGTATTTGAGCGAAACTTCATTACCTATGGCTATTCAAAAACATTAGCATTCGATTGAAACTTTATTATCTCAAATTGTAAAATTGTGACGAATGTCGGTGATACATAATCGCTCTGAGGATGTGTGTGGAACTTCTGAATTAAAAAAGTACTGATAGTGAGTTCTATATACCAAGATTGTATTTGCTACAAATGATATCATATTAAGCCAGTTTAACAAATATCTTGGTTTCTACAACGAATGTATTTTATTGATTAGAAACTCTCCTGGAATAAATAAATACCTTAAATTGTGGTTTGTCAAAAGAGAGAATTTGAAATTAATATTCTAATTAATTCGAACCTTAATAAATTAATTTTTTTATACAAAGCATTTTTTTTTGTACAAATATAAAACTCAAAAACAAATATAAAACTACAATATAAACTCTTTTACACAAAAGCAATAATTTTTCACTGTTTCTTTCAAAACCATTTTTCCATTTTGCAACCGTTTCCAATCTAATTGTCATGTTTTATTGATCATAAAGAAGTGTAATTAATCCCCAATGCTTACAGACTTGTGTTGATGTCAGTTTCTGTATGTGAGGGTTTTTTTGCCCCTGCAGAATACATTGTCTTCTTTTAAATGTAAACGCATTAAATCAACCCAGCTGCTCTTAAAAAACGCCAAGAATTTCAATGTTTCGTTTTAGAATTTGTTTATAGGCTTGCTATAAATTTTAAATTCCGGTTTAAAAAGCTGTTATCTTAGCCTCAGTAATCTCTTCCGTTTTATTTCAATGTACATTTCGACTTCGCAGTTTGTAGGGCATGGCGAACTGAAGAAACAATTCACCTTTTTCTTTCTTGACATAGACAAACGATTTTTTTTTCTTGCGTTTTGCTTCAGAACCACACAGCTAGTAATCTAAATGGTTTTTAAACACCTGTTATTACCTTGTACCTTTTATTATTAAGGTTGAATTTTCTCTCCTACCCTTCATACCGGTTTCTTTATGTGGTCAAGTCACTCCTTTTTCAGTTTATTATCCCATGCTTCCAGTGAACTTTGTTTTTGCCATTTCCTGTAGTTCCGCACAATCTATTTGTGATGATTCGGTTCTGGAAAATCCATCCGTTTCTGCGTGACGTGGACGCCTATGAAGGTATCGTGTCTTTCCGGTGTAACTCACCTTTCCCAAGCAGGATTACTTTTTTGAAAGAAAAGTTTGGTCTTGAAATTTCTTATTTGGACACGAATTTATATTTTACACTTTAATTTCATCTTCAGTTCTGAGTATAGTTCTTAAGATTCAATCCTTTTGTCACCCCCTCCTTCTTTTACGGAACTATGCGTGTATATTTTTGTACTATTCGTACTGCCAGCATCCAAACATCTGTTTAACCCTTTGAGCCCTATCCCGCCTCATTCGACACAAGCCGGACTCGGGCGTTTCGGGCACCTGGGTGAATTTTACGGGAGAAAATCAGTTCCTTTCTTTGTTGACAATCGATCGCGCAACCGAGGGTGTCGTCCTCCTGGAATTTCTGAAGAGAAAGGGAGGATTTCATTCTGATTTCATGAATGAAAATTGACTCCAGTTTTTGAGGCACTTGAATTCTCACTCTAGCCGGGTTCAAAGAGTTAAATCAAAGTAAGAGTGTTGAAAGTTCTGGACTAAAATTCTGTGTACCATTTTTGTTGCCTTGATGGGCGCAATAGACTATAAGGGGGGTTTGATCGCTTTTCTGCTGACCTAATGCAGAGCTTTTCGAATTACCTTTTTTACCACTAGCGTAGGGATAGGCAGGAAGTAATAAAATGAAACACTGATTCAGTGACAGAGTTCAGTTGACAGAGAAATCAAATGTGACGCAAATATCGCTGTATTTTAACGCAATGGTTGAAATCAGAATTATTTTCTGAACCATTTTGATCTATACTCATCTTGAACACGGAGGAGACCTGAGTATCTTCGTATAAACTAGTTCGCAATAGCTTATAAATATTATTTTGCATGTGGATTTCTTCCATTTGTTTTTATTTTATACAAGCCATGTTGTTGGAATTCGTCCTGATTTGTTCCATTTGTAGTTTTATCAAATAGTCTTATGTTTCTATCTAGCCAGTGGCGTATCAAAGGGTTCTCGGAGGTTTTGGAGTTAAATGCAACTTGGAATGTTATCGCACTTGACAGTTGTGTAAGGATCTGAATAAGCAGTAGATTAAAAATATGAGCCTGAATTTGTATAAATAAGAATAGCCATTTCTTACTTTTGTTATTTCCTGGGGTCAGGGATGTCTCCAACAGGTCACGGCAAATGCTTCTTTCAACTTAGCATAAGATAACTCTTGTGCCAATAAACCCCAAACAAACCACCTTCAGGGTGGGTGCCTTAAGTCAGAAGTAACGGGTTGTTGTATTTCTTCACTAAAATGTTACATGGGGAAACAGGCTCTCTAGGCAGGGGGAAGGGGCTCTGTGAAGCCAAAATATTAATTCATTTATTTGAGTTTCTAAAGGCAAAGATGATGAGAGAATAGAAAAATACTTTGCTCTGGGCTCCATTTAGCCGTACTACGCCAATGCATTAAGCAATCAAAGTTAGGCTTTATTCGGTCTAATTTTCAAAGAAGTTTGGCATTATTTTGCCTTTCTGATTCCAGGGTTCGTACTCCTCCTGAAATTCCTGAAAAACTCCTGAATTTTGCTTTTTTTTCCTAAGGGCCCTGAAAACTCCTGAAAATTGTGTTTTTTATCCTGATATTTCTTTTTGTCTCCTGAAAAATTACAATCGAAGAGCAAAAGATAAAATTATGATAAAACATAAAAATATGACGTTTCCGTTTTTCCTTATTGATAGAAAGTCACTGGAATCCGGAATTCTTACTTAGCCCGAAAGAGTCTGTTCCGAGTTACCGCAATCGGGAAAGATGGGAGAATTGATATTTAGTATACCTTTTTGCCAATTTTATAAAAATTGTCCACACTACTCCCTACTCCCCTACAATTGATTTCTTTTTCACGTTGTCTCCTGAATTTTCTGTACTGTATTCCTGGAAATATCCTTAGAAACTCCTGAATTTTACTATCATATATACAGTATGAACCCTGTGATTCGACATCTGTGCGTGGACACCTCTATTTCAGGTGCTTTTCAGCATAACGTACCCTTCCCAAGTGCTCTTCAAACGCGTCGACGTTAGTGGATTCACTCCTACCTTATTCATTGTGGAGTGTCTCTCCTCTTTTTTCCGTCACGCAGTCACATTAATGCTTTTTTGGAAATGCTTTCGATTTCATTTTCAAGTGCTTCCGCAAACACTTCATGATGTGCTGGATGATGCACTACGTGGGTGGCTCCTAACTATTTGCCTCGAGCAAAGATTGATTCAGCCAGTGTTGTAACAATCCTGTCCTTGTATTAAAAGTTCAGAATGGAGTGCGTGTTGAGTTATCTGTCAAACTCAAAAGTGTGCTTAATCTTACTGAAATTCCGCAATAAAAAAAATGAGTTAAACGAATTGGTAAAATTTTGAGAAGTTTTTGAGCCAAAGGGAACAGAAGATCCCTGCTTTTTCTCAGGTAGGGATTTAACAGATAGACACGTCATCAAAGTGAAGGGAATAATAGCTATTTTTAGTAAATTACGTAAGTGTTTTAGGGAAAATGCATGGCTTCAAAGAGTCGCTGATTTCGCGATTTGTGCGCGCGTGGAAAATTAAAATATTCTTTTGGTAATAAATATGCCGAGACGAGAGATTTTAATATACCTCCAGCGCGGGAAATAGAACGAAACTGGAGTTTAAGAAAAGTGATTTTGGAATATATTAAGACTTTAAAATATATGATATTAGAATTTGAAATAAAATTAAGTGAGATTATTACATATATGTAGTTATATGTTATGTATGTTCTACGGTTAGGTTTGAATTCAGTGAACTTTTATTGCTTTGTACTAGAATTGGATTTTCAAGCAATCGTGATGACTCATCTAGATCAGTAGTTTGTTGTTTTTTATCTGATGAGATGTCAGCGTTAAATTAATAACTGCATATGCATGAATTACAGAAAATCTAGTTCCCTGTTTCGGAAAAAGGATGGAATTATTTTTTTTAAATTTCATTTACGTACGAAATCGGAGACTGTTGCTGAATTTTTCATGGGAATTCTCAATGCCTGAAGTATATAACTGAATAACGCGTTGAATTTATAAAATTATGCAATTTAATCTTTTGTTATATACAAATCATCATAGATCATTAAATAATCGGGTTTATCATGCACGGAGAAATGTACCGTTATTGCAACACACTGATTTCTTTTTTTTTTTAGCTTCGCAGCTGACTTGGGTTTTTAGTTTTAAGTAGGAAAACTATCGAAAGATTTTCTTTTACGAAACTGTTGGTTGATCTTTATTGCGTAAGTTGCATAGTTACTGTCTTTTAGTTATAACTTATCTGATATTTCATTTCGGTGAAAATCTTTTGTTTTTATGTAATCAAAAAAATCTGTAGCTCATCCCTACATCATTTTGGGTCATGCTCTAATGCACATTACCTATCAAGTTGAACATCAGCGCATTAAACTAAAAATAAATAAGCACCACCTAGACGAGACTTCTGGATAAGTTAATTATAATTATGATAATTCTTTTATTGATGTTCACCTTTACAGTTCAAAATACGTTCTGTGTTATAATTTGAATGAAACTCACAAAAGCGTTCATTGTGCATATTATAACCACTCTGCATGTTTAGCCTTTTATCATATATTCATTCACCTGATGTTCGATACATTTTACATCTCTCAATTGCGTACGAAAACTTCCTGATGGATCTAGCGTCACGTCGACTAACAGGAAAATGGAGTCCCTGAAGAAGTATTCTGGCTTTACACAGCAGGCAAGAGGGGCGTCGTCGTCTTGGTAACCCCCACCCTCCTTGCTTTATATTTCTCTCGCCCATCTGCTACTTTTGGGCGTCATCAGCTATTAAAAACGGAGACCGCCTTGGCGTTGTTTGTGTCCCCAGCTTCCTTCCTTGCGCATGCAGGGTGTGTGTGTGGGGGGGGGGGCAACAGAATCGCTGTCTGCTTGCTCCCCCTCCCCCTTTCGACTGTTATGGTCACGTGACACACAAACCGAGCACAACAAAAACAACTCAACAACTGCCATGCCAGAAAGGAAAATTCCAGAGTTCCTATGTTTAATGCAGGGCCACCAGGCATGGCATATTATCGCTCTCATATTGCTATTGTTAGAACTTGTGTGACCAGAGAGGGATTCACTCATGTTTTGTGCTTAATTACAGTTATTTATTGTTTTTAACACCGACATCTAAATACTTTATTCGACGCGAATCGAACTTATAACCATAGAATATGTTAATGAAAAATTACTTATATGACTTAATAAGAATAAAATATGACTTAATAAGAATAAAATATGACTTTATAAGAATAAAAATGTGCTCGAAGAGTTGATAATAAATAAGCAGGTATCATTACGGACGTTTCATAAAATAATTTCTTCTTTTTTTATTATTTTGAACAACTGCCAACTAAGAAAAAGTTGTGTATTAAAGTGTTATTGTTGATATTATCAAATAGCTAAAAAAGATTTTTAATTTGTGAAAATATTCGAATATACACACGCTTTTATTATAAATTTGGAAGGAGAAAGAAAATTAATTTTGTTTTTGGATACATAACCTTAACCGATACTTGTTTCATGGATGTTGAACTGTAAAGAGCAATTTTGAATATTTTATAAGTTTTAAATCTTTTAAAATAAAGAAATTTTGTTTTTTAAAATTCTCAAAAGTATTAAGTCTGTTTAAAGTCTTTCTTTTCAAACTTCTTTAACAAGAAAATTAAAAGAGCTATAAGCTTTAAATTATAATAAATAAGTTAGTTTATGAGATTGAAATTATACATATGACAATGTTCACTTCTTCGAGATGCTTTTATGAAGATAACTCATTTTCTTTCTCTCTTAATATAGTTTAACCCTTAAAACTCCGATTTTTTAAAAAAAATTGATTTAAAAAAGTTTTTTGACTTTCACTTCTTGAATAAAAATTGGGAAAAATACTTTAAAAAATCCTATTATGTTTTAAGTATGGTTTATGGTTAAAAAACTGAGTTGTGAAATATATTAAAGACTTAGAGTTGAAAATAATATAAATTAAAAAATTAAAGACAAAAAAGAAAACGAAGTTTTATTAATTTAGGAAAAAGTTTAAAAAATATCATTCTTATCAAAAATTTTGAAATAACTATAATTATTTATCGAAAACTAAAATCGAAATCGGAAAAACGTGAGGCGCTAAAAACAGTTTTCATGTTAACCCTTAAAATCGCGATTTTTTTAAAATTGATTTTTAAATGTTTTTTACTTTTCTTGAATAAACAAATAGGAAAAATACTTTAAAAAGTCCTATTTTGTTTTAAGTACGGTTTATGGCTAAAAAACAGTCTATTACCAACTGGGCTTTATTTCAGAAAAAAATTGCATTGATAAAATTCTGTAATGTCAAACACAGATGAATTTTAATAAATAATAATACGGATAAGGAATTTCCTTCAACATTGTAGAATAAAATATGGCATTCTCAAACGTACAAACGAAGCTAAAAAGACGCAGCCTCAAATGAAAAACATCAATTTATTATTATTATTTTTTTATCTGCACTCAGGCTGCCATCTATAAGTTGTAAATTGATTTAATAAAAATTTCATTATGTATCCTATTTGCAACAACATGCATTAGAGCTTCAGTTTTATTCTCAAGATTTTATAAGACAAAATTGGGCATGTTGCTGAAAGGCAACGCTGGAATTTGAAGAATTAATATAATAAGGGGAGAAATTCATCACGTTGCGATCCCAGATGTAGTCGTTGGGCATGTCAACAATTCCTTCATATGGAACAGAATGTTAAGAAACAAATTTGCGTGAGTAATCCATAAATTTTTCGCCCAGAATTAATCACCGAACATCAGTGTTGCATCCTTTTGTATATACAAATCCTAGCTTCTAAGGTATTTATTTGCTGCTTCCCTCTCCAGATAGAGGCTCATTTGTATTTACAGCAACCCCCCTGCGTCAGCTGGGGTGCGGAGGGAGCACCCCACCTATCTCATGGTATGGGGAGGGGATAATGAGCCTGCTTCTGACCCCCACCCCGCCTGTGATTAAACGGGGGGGGGGAAGCGAGTGGGCTTTCACACAAGGCCTCCCTGATAACTATCGTGGAAGCTGTTAATTACGGCACGTACTAGTAGTCAATTGCTATGCATTGGCCCCCTCCCTAATTGACTGGAGCAGACGATAAAAATCTAGGGTATTTTGGAGAGCAATTAGAATGATTCGAGTTTTCAATCGGTCGGATTTACTTGCGACGGAAATGAAATAGTAAATTGTTAAAAACCTCACGTGTCTTATCTGTACACGATCGGGTGTCAGAGGATTTGGTGATGTTTTGGGTGATAAGAGGATGGGTGTTACACTTTCCACTCTAATTCGTTCGGATGGTTTTTAAAAATTTATCTCCATGTAAGATCGTTGTGCTCTTGTTGGAACGATCGTTATGTTCCTGAGAAGTGTGCTAATTAGAATGGCGTGTTCTTTACTTGAAACTGGCTCTTCAGCGATAGCGATTTTGCCCTTTGTCGAGAGAGCAGTTTGTTTTGCAATTTGAAAAGGTACGAAACCCAAGTTATAAAAGCTTCTGAGTTTAGTGTATAAAATTAGTAACGAAAAATTAATTATACTTTCTGAATGTCACAAGGAAGTTTTGCGACGACTGCAGCATCTTTAAATCATTAGTGCCAGTGTCCGTCCTGAATTTAGAAGGAATATGAATTTAAAATACTACCATTTCCCACACTGTAGATTAATACTATGTCTTTGATGTTGATCTTTCCCTCTTAGCACTCTCTCTTAATACTCCTCAATATGCAATCGTTAATCTTAGTTTTTGATTATATAGTTTATCTAAGGTTCTATAAATATTTTAAGTGGTTTCTGGCTAAAATCCCTCTGTTTTGTGTCAATTTCATGCTGATTTTCACAGGGCCAACTATAGGTCCATGGCCTTAGGGCGAGCTAGCAGAGGAGGCGTATACACAGGAAGAAATGCCAACCAACAAAAAAAGAACTGAAAATTTCAAATATTCCCAATCATTTGGAAAGGCTTAAAGTACATGCTTTAAATTCTATATCCATGCATAAATAATAATTTGAAAACAATGGATTAACTACTTACTTTACATTCTGTGTTATCTTGTAGCTAGTCAGGAAAACGGAGCGTTTCTGTTTCTCTCACACACTCTATAAGGAGAGGCGACTTGAATTAATCTGGGATGAAAGCTTGGTTAGTAGAAGTCTGCTTAGGTGTTCACTCATTAACTCTAAAAGTGCACACAAATTCGGAGGAAATATCCTCAAATTTGGGCACACAATAACTCTTCGCGCACAATCAGTGCCTATGATAGCTTAGATGTCAGCAGGCTCGCCTACCATTTGCTATGTCCGCAGCTGAGTCCTTGCTTTATATTTATTTATTTTTTAAAAGATTATCTTCATAAAAATAAAATTATTTTAAATTAAACTTTAATTCATTTTATGCAGAAAAGAACTTTATTTATATGAAAAAAAAAAAAAATGAACGAATTACAGATAAAATACAATAAAATAATATATAAACAGTAAAATAATTATAAATACCTCTTTAATGGTGGATAAATATTGTAAAATTAAAATTACCTAAATTCATTGAAAGTTCTAAATTATTGGTCATATTCACAACCCTCAAAATATTTTATCTTGGAAAACAGAAAAAGATGTTAATATATTGAAAAAAGCGGATGGTCCGATATATTAATGATGGAAATAAAATAGCAGAGAACAGCTTTAACCATTGAATGCGTAGGCAGATGGTCCGAACCTCTCCAGTAACTTGAAAATTGACCACTGGTAAACAAGGTCTTGCATCGCATTGGGTAAATGTCTTTACTCATTATCATATGAAATTCGTAGAATGAATTTATAAAAATTATGAGCGATGAAGCCTAAAAAATATCTTTCATGATAATTGTAGTTATGATTTATTACCTTTAAAGTTATATTTATCATTATTTGAGTACTTATAAAGTAAATTTACCAATAATTCAAGTATCATATGAATAAACAGTAATTTTATGTATAAAAAATTAATATTTTAATTAAAAATATTTAAAAGTTTTTCGTTTAACTTGTAATAATTTTGAAAAACTTTAAAAAAAACTATCAATCTTTCTAAAGAAAGAGAGATCATTTTTAATATGAACGAGATATAAAGGACCGTTGCTCTTGTGAACAATAGTCATTTTTCAATTGTGCAAGGTGTCAAAATATTTTTTGTTTCTAATTTTTTTACGATTATTATTATTCTGGTTTTTGTATATGATTTAATGTAGAAATATACAGTTACTTGTACAAAATGAAAAATAAAATGAAAATTAATTAATAAATGTAGAATAAACTTCTAAAATTTATGAAGGATAATACCTAAACAAAAATATTTTATGATGTGAGTCATTAGAGTTAATATTTATCACCATTAAAGATGCATTTATAATTATTTTTACTGTTTATACACTATTTTTATTATTATTTTATCTGTAATTCAAGTATCATATAAATAAAGCTATTTTTGCATAGAAATAATTAAGGTTTTAATTTAAAATATCGTTAAAATTTTTAAATTAATTTGGAATAATTTTGAAAAAAATAAAAACAGCAGCCAGAACAGAGCAGTCCGAACTGCGGACCTAGCGAATAGTAGGCGAGCGCTCTGACATCTAAGCTATCTGAACTCTGATTGCTTGTGAAGAGTTACTGGTATATAAGTTGTGCCCAATATTTGAGTTCCATTTCCTCCGAATTGGCTGGCCATTGCACTTTTTTAGATTAATGGGTGAACACTAATGGTATGCCAATTTTCATCCCGAATTGAATTTCCCAAGTCGTGCCCTCTCCTTGTCCGTGTAAACCACGTGTTAAATAATTTTTTGAGGGTGGGAGGGGGACACAGAATTATGCACTTTGGTTTAGAGCATAAAAACGTGTAAATCCACCCCTGTTTTCCTGAAATTCTTCAGTCTGATTCATGTATATTTTTTCACTTGCAAATCACTTCTCTAGGTGAAATTTATATGGTTTTGAAAGTGATCCCCCCCCCCCCCCGTTCAATAAAATGGTTCGTCTTGATTTTTTTTTTTACCGCATTTTAGTATATATTTTAGTAAGACTACAAAATAATAAATGGAAACATTGATAAATGATAATCAATAAACAATTAATTTAAGGACACTCATTTGTAAAATACTTATGAAACGTTTTTAATCAAGATAATTTTATGAATTACTTTTGTTTTTAATAGTGAAAAATCTGACTGAAGCATTCGCTGTAGCAATTACACGACTCTACTTCTAGTCAGGACCCATAGAATTAGCACTTAACTGGCGTATGATGCGGCGTTGATCGTTTGGATTTCTGGTCAAATGCGCAATGCAACGGTCTGCAGTCGAAGAGCAGTGAATAATAAATGACTAAGTTATTTAGATTGGCCGCCCGCTAAGCAAAAAATAAATACACGGGGACCAGTTATTTTGGAAGTAATTTATTTTGGCTCATAGATATACTACAATAAATGGGAGGTATTTAATGTATTGTGAAATTTTATTGTAAGCAGTACGAAAATCTTAATGGTTAATTTACCCAGCTGATGAAAATCAATTTTACTATGCCATTTGAAAATTGAAGTAGTCGTTGAATAAAATAATTTGAAAAACTGGTTTATGCAAATTAATTTTCTAATAACTTTTTAATTAGGACGAAAAATAGAGATTTTTTTTATTTAATTGTGTACAGGACTTATAATATGATATCAGAATATCATCTTCTTCCCAGGACATTTGACAGACATATGGACGACATGCAAAATTAGAATGTATCATTTTTTTTAATCCTTTTATCTATACATGATCGGACGTCAAGAAGATCGGCTGATGTCTAGGAGATAAAAAGAAATTATAATTAGGCATCTGAAATCACTGTCTCATGTTTTTAACGTCCTTTCTTTTAAGTTATCAGTATCGGATCGCGCTTTTTATTGAGACGATCGTTATATTTCAAGGGCAGACACTAATGAGGAAGATCAGCTGTTAGAATTTTTGCGTTGTCGTTAATAATAGTACCTTTTAATGAACCTATTACGACCGGCAGTAATTAAAGCCATTGTTTAACGCCACGTAATTGTGCTTATCTTTAAAGATCTGCAGTTTTGTTTTGAATTTTGAGTTGATTTTAAAGAGGTGTTAGACTGCAAATAGGCTTGTTGGAAATTCACTAAATTAGTTTTTAAATTTTTACTGACTAGTTTGAAATGATGTTCGGATTGTTTTGGAAGTGCGAAAATGTTTTTCTTTACTTTATGCTGGCATTATTGCAGTTTGCTGGAAACGTTTAAGGCTCGGTGCACACTAGCCAATTTGTGTCGTTGAAGTAATAAAATATAAAAATAGTAACCCCCATTCCCCCTGTGTGTCTCCACAGGGGGCATGTGGGTTACTATTGTTATTTTTATGGCTTCAACGACACTAATCGGCTAGTGTGCACCGGGCCTTAAATCTAATGCATGCCAGTGGCTTAGCAACCGGAGGGCAAGGGGGGTATATATGCCCCGGTGCCAGTCTTGGGGGCACCATGGAGTCCAAAACCTACTGCTTGTATACCACTTTTAATGCAAAATAGGATGAGGAGGCGTAAAAATAATACTATATTCGGCTAGTGTGCACCGGGCCTTAAATTTAATGCATGTCAGTGGCGTAGCAACCGGGGGCAATGGGGGTATAGATATCCCGGTGCCAGGGAGTCAAAACCTACTGCTTGTATGCCACTTTTAATGCAAAATAACATTAGGAGGCGTAAAAATAATACTATATTCCTGGCGTCATATACGCTTATTTGTCACTATTGACTACTGGGGTGAAAAAAATCCATTATTTTCCGGGCGCGCACCACTTACTTTCGCTACGCCACTGCCCATGGTGACAAAAAGTTGAAGCGTTTATGTCTCTTTTTAAAGTCAGATTCGATAAGGGGTCGAAAAAAATACCATACCCCGGGCACCGTTTAGACAAGTTAAGTCACTGATGATGACGAGGGGCAAAGGAATCATATTATAACCCGGAAGTCACTTACCCTTGCTATGCCACTGATGTACACACACACATGACTATTTATCAGTAATATTTCTGGGTTAGCATCATTTATGTAGGCCTGTGCTAGTGCATCTGTTGTGTCTGCAGCGTTTAGACGAGAACATTCGCTAGCTACAGTAGGTGACCAAGTGACTATGCACGAAAAGGGATTAAAGTTCAGGGCACAGTTCATTATCTTTTCGTATGCATTGTAACGAATTGTTTTCAGGCTACGGTCTTATATTTCAAATAGTGAGCTAATACGGCTTTACTAGTGTTTTGATGTATTTTTCTCTAGACACAGACTGCACGTCATGTAAATGTTTGTGATTGTTTATTTTAAAAAGCTTGAAAGTTAGTTCTTCAAATTACTTGTACGATAAAACAACTTCTTTTTGTTAATAGCTAATAAATTTATTTTTGATATAAAAATTGGCTATTTCTGAGTCTGACGTTACAGCATGCATCCTTGCCGGTGGCGAAATTTTGTTCGAAACAAGTGGCCTCTTATTACGGATACCGATTGTCCCAATATTAACCAACTCATTGGACATGGGTTGGTTAACGTTGGGACAACCAAATTAGTACCCCATTTTAATGCATTATTGGACATGGAATATTCATAAATTTGTTTACTAAACGTGATTTTCTTGAATGAAATATCTTCTTTTTAAAGTTTTAGGAAAATTTCAGATTCTTGTAAGACAGAAAAGATGGTTTAACGACATCTTTGTTAGTAAGAATCTACAGTTGAAATATACTTTAGTACTCAGACATTTTTATATTATAATGTTATTTTATATACAGGAAGAAAAAGAAGCACTCACACAGCTCTTCAAAAAAAAAAAAAATGTATCATTTTTGATTGTGAAGAAATCTGTCTTCATGCATCTCAGTCGTGTAATATATGTTTTGTGATTCATGTGCCACCTTATTAAATTTTGAGAACATATATTGTAAATTATTCTTTAATAAGATAAAAATAATTTCACTGCTCTTGTTTCCGTCAGGATCGTTATTAAGTTCTTAATATATTTTTGTGCCATAATTTAAATTTCGTTCTTTAATGATGAAATATCCTGGAGCTTAATTACAGAACTTATCATAACTTTTTGAAAGTAAAGCAATTTTATTTAATTTTTCATCATATTGCCTCTCATATTTCATGAAAGAAAAGTAATGAAATTCCTTCTGAGTTTAACAAAAAGAAAGTCTCTTGCTTTTAGATGGATGATGTTTTATGAGAAGAATTCGTCTGAACTATCTTCCTGATAGGCTTCCTAGAAGTTTTAAAAGCCACCACCCAAAACACGTGATCAACATCTCTTTTTTATCTGAAAAATCGTTTCTTGATGGTGAAAATAATTCAAACAAACACATATAGATTAGATTTATTTTTGACCCGGTCCTATATTTTGAGGTAAAATCGCCTTCACAGAAAATATTACGTACCTTAGCGCATCCATAACGTGGTATAACATCCCCCAAAGATGCTGAACGTGACGTGAATGTCGATGCGTTTTAATAACTTATTCTTTTTATTATTCTGGCCAGCTGAGAGGCCCTGACAGATCACACGTGATGCGATTTCATTGCTCGAGAGCGATTAAAAAGAAGTGAAATAGCGAAGATGAACACGATTAATTTTCTCTGACATCACATCGTCTCAAGGAATATAAATATATGTTAAAATGGAGTAATCCATTATTTTTATTTGCTGAATATTTTCAGCGTTTTATCGCTCGGAGTTATAAAGTTCATACATTTTATTCAGAAATGTTGTGAAAATCATTTGTTTCAAGTTCGTTGATCGTTGATCTTTGTCAAAGAAACAGCAAACTGATTTTTTTTTCTCTCCAGAAATTACTGCACGTTTTGTATATTGAAATAATTCACGGTAACATTTATTCCCATGATATCTGTTGAATAATTGTAAATTTTTCTTAGCCTTTCGCATTTTGGTCTGAAAGTGTTTGATGTTAAAAATTTACATTTGCATCTTACCTGGGTCACTTACCTCCTTGTGAAATATGATTCATTGAAATTCTTCTAAGCTGTTTGCAGTAACACAATGTAATCATAGTTTTATCCAATTGTGCTCATCATACACCTAAAATCTCTTTTTATTTCTTTCTTTCTCACGAATGCTTACATTTTCTTACCCAGACATTATATCGTTTTAACAAGAATATGTTAAAGCTTTCAAGTAATAATAATAGTATTTCGGATATAAGATGTTTATGCTATACAGAAATAAATAAAGCCGAATAATCAAATCCAGACGTCTTTGGAAATGACCGCTTTCTGTTTTCTTGTGATTCCTTTTATTTTCTCCCTTTTTTAAAAAAATTCATGTTTAAAGTATTTTAATCGCGTGTTGTATTGAGGGTATTAAGTTCAAACAACTATTTAATGCATAGCGCATCTCTTCCCAATAATTTCAAGCATTTTGTTAACATGATTATTGTTCTGAAAATGATTTTTTTTAAAAATCTACCCCCCCCCCCCCCCCTTGTTTAAGAGAAAATATTCTTGATGTGATTATCTAAAGTTGAAAATCTTTGAGCATGAACTTCGGAAACTAATTTTTTTAAACTAACATCAATTGCTGTTATTATTTGAATGACTACATTTTAGAGATGACTTTTTATTCATTAATTTTATTTTATGATAATATTTTAATTTTATGTAGCTACTAATTGTTTTCTATTCGTATTACCTATTCAGATGGATTCTGAGTTTTAGCCTCCATTTTCTTGAGTAAAAGCGTAGTTAGCTATTTTTTTATATATAATATTATTATTGTAACTTACGAATGGTTTGTTATTTAATATCATATTATTAAGTAAAATAAGTTTTACTAGTGAAATGAAGTTATAGATTTTCACAAGACTTCTCGATAGTTTTGTTAAATTTGTTAATGACATAGATACTAATTTTTAGGGTTTCTCTCTCTATCATTCCACACTTCTTGTTCACCAGATATTAAGAACATTCTAAAGAAAGAAAAGGCTTTCTGTCTAACCAGAAATCTTTGCCAAGTGGAATAGCAAAAGCATGTTATCTGTCTTGAGATTGTTAGGCATTAGTTTACGAAATAAATCTATCAAGAGCCCTTTTTATTTATTAAACTCCCTGGAAACTTTTATCCATAGCTGTCTGGGTATTTCTGTTGGCACCCTCTGAAATCAACTACCGCCCTCTCCGGGGTAAAAGAAGACCCCAAAAGAGCGCCCCCTCTAGGGAGCAGAGATAACCCTTATCCATGAATAAGTCACGACACCCCTGAGTACTGTTGATACAGCGCTCTAAAACTCCCTAAATCTGTTGTTGGCGGAATGTGACCCCTTGGCCCACCCCCTTTCTTAAGGGTGCCCCTTGAAAACGCCTCGCACACAATTCCTTCATCGCGCGCGTTGTTCTGCCGGGCTCTTATTTATTAAAGCCTGCTCTGAAGCCGATGTCGTTCCATAAAATGAACGTGTCTACCAGCTGTTACAGTGTGTCAGGATGAGGAGATGAGGGCTATTTCGGGCATTTAGCGCAACGTTTGCAGGATCGGGTGTCTTGGGCTGCGTGTGACCAGTATTTAACACCATAAGCTATGAGGAAATATGTGGAAGGTGAATATTCAACACTGGAATTAAAGTTAGCTTTTGGTAACACAACCTAAACAGGAAATGTATTAGTGAGGCTCTATTAGTTGAGGCTACCGGATATATTCAAATTCTGTTGGAGCCACACTGAAACAAGGTACTGACAATTCCTTGCAGAATTTTGCATAATATTTCTTAGATTCCCCCTTTTTTTTGTAAGTTTTGAACAGGGTTCGTACTCCTCCTGAAATTCCTGAAAAACTCCTGAATTTTGCTTTTTTATTCCAAGGGCCCTGAAAACTCCTGAAAATTGTGTTTTTTATCCTGATATTTCTTTTTGTCTCCTGAAAAATTACACTCGAAGAGCAAAATATAAAATTATGATATTATGATAAAACATAAAAATATGACGTTTTTCCTTATTGATAGAAAGTCGATGGAATCTGGAATTCTTATTTCTGACCTTAGTTAGCACCGAAAGAGTCTACCGTGCATGTTCCGAGTCACCGCAATCGGGAAAGATGGGAGAATTGATATTTAGTATACTTTTTTGCCAAATTTATAAAAATTGTCCACACTACCCCCTTCTCCCCTACAATTATTTTTTTCACGTTATCTACTGAATTTTCTGTACTGTACTCCTGAAAAAATCCTTAGACACTCCTGAATTTTACTATCATATATACAGTACGGACCCTGTTTGAAGAATAAACACACATCTCTGGAATCAGTATCATTAATGAGTGATGTGTTGCGTGTTTCTGCTAGTATATGGATATAGAAAGAGCTCCTTAAAATTTAACAATATCACACAGAGCATCGCCTATTTGTGTTTAAAATAAAATTCTATTCAAGAGGATCGGTTACTTTTAAATATATTAAGATAGAATTCATGACTATTTAATAGTATTCAGGACTATTTGACTAGTATTCATGACTATTTGACTAGTATTCATGACTATTTGACTAGTATTCATGACTATTTGACTAGTTTTCAGGACTATTTAACTGGATGCAGTGTTACATTGGGTAACTTTAACCACGTTGTAAATGACTATTAGTTCAAACAAAAACCGCAGTCGGAAAATTACTATGAATTCTCTCACCTGACTGAAAGTCACCCCAAGGCAGATTACGATCTGTAGTCATTATCCTAACCAATTAGTGAGACAGAAAGTTAGACATATGGATAACGAATATCCTTGATGACTGGTTGTACCGCAGATTAGATAGTTCGCTGTCACCAGTAGACCTTGATAACACTTAATGCTTCAGGTCCTTCAATATTTTAAATCGAAATCAACGCAATCATCATGATTTTTTTTAAAATTCTAAACTAAAACTCATCTAAAGCTTGTTATTTTTTAAACAAAAAAATTGTTAAATAGTTTTTCATGCTTCTCGCTTACTTGTTTAGTTTCCTAAATAAATATGAAAAGGAGGGAGCGGATACTGTTTCTAGATGAAAATGGCGTGATAAGTGGAAAAAGTGCAAGAATCGCTGCTTTAAAATATTACCGAATGCTTCCTGTCACAAGTTTTTATTTTTTTCATTCGCCGCCTTTTCATTTTTACGAACATCAAAAAAATAATAATAATAATGGGATTTTAGTGAGTTTTGAAATAAAATGGAGGTTGGAAACATTGGATGTAACGATCAGTCGGTTGTACTGATCAAAATAGCGTGGAACGGATCTCCTGTATCTAATCACATAGAAATTCCGCCGGTACTTGTGATCAACAATTGGCTTCTAGTGATCGGTTTCGATGAGATGACGACACAGAACATAGGGACAATGACGATGAAGAGGGGTCAGAAGAGAAACCACCATTAGCCTAAGAAAATCTGCAAGTTCTTCGTACTTTAAGACCAGTCCAATATCGTGCTGAATCTTTTGATGAGCATTATTCATAAGAACGGTTTGTCCAATGAATGCTTGAATGCTCAAAAACAGGCTACTCTCGATAACTTTTTTAAGGAGGTTTAAAATATTTAAGGTGTATATATATATATTTTCTTCAATTCTGTATATTATATCGATATTTTTCTTCTAATTAAAACTGATGAGTACGTACCAGCAATATTGTGTGTCGGTTTTTTTCTACTATCCTTGTACACCTACAGATTTGTATTATTTTTAAAGCATTTTGGATGTACTGTTTCTTCGGATGTAGTGGTCATCTTGGTTTTGACCCAAAGTGATCACTACAAGCGGCGTCCACTGTATTTTTGGCTGCTTAAATTATGGGTCGCATCCGTATTTGGAGTTATGCAGAAAAACTCAGGAATAGTGAAAACTTTCAGCTCACCTTTTTCAATCAGATTCAGTGGCGAATCCAGAATTCGGGTCTGGAGGAGGGGCTGAGGTCATAAAAAATTTCTATCGTCATGACGAATGTCATGCCTCATGGCTTATGTAAACCAAAACACTTTAACTTTACAGACTTTACTCACCTAACAATAAGGATCATAAAGAACACTGCAATACTTTCGATAATTTAATAAAAAATACAATGAAATAACTAGGCAGAAAATGTTTTCGGCCGCATCAACGCTACAAGTACAAGTGGAATGACTAGAGAATTAGAAATTTTTTCTAGCCTGTCAAGCCAGAAAGCAATGTTGTTACTTTTTTATTATTTTTTTTAAAAAAAGGGAAATTAAGAACAGAGAGTTGTAGTGATTTTAAATAAGATCAAGAATTCTGGTTTAGCTCTGGGGGGGGGCTGCAGCCCGATAGCCCCCCCTGGATTCGCCACTGATCAGATTCCTTTATAAATGTGAGCAAAAATTACTGGAATACACCATATTGGTTTAAATAACTTTTCAAAATTGAATATATTGTAACCATTATCAACTCACTTAACTAGTTAATGAGCTGATTGATTGATGCATTTGTTACATAACTTTATTTCTGAATTTTGGGGTTGTTACCAAACATTCGATAGAGAGAAAATGGGGGCCGAGATATTCCGTCCGAAGAAGGTCGTTAGTTAAAAGAGTGTGAGAAGGCATGCTTTTATACTTCCGCTCTTTTACAATCATGAAAATTGATAACTGAGAGTTTTTCGGAGACTTAATTGGAGCTGCCTACTATTCGATTGTGACCTATTTTCAGTTCTGTCTGTCAACATGTTAGCAAAACAAACTTTTACGAGTCTGTTTACCCACCGATACAGGGAAATCTGTTCTTTTTAAGAAGCGCCGTCAAGTCGCGAAGAAATCCATAAAACTGCTACTATCCCTGAAGCTTATCAACTTTCGGAACGCTGGAAGTGATCCCTAGCAAATGAAATTTGTCGAGTCGCCAACTTTCCCAATGAGAAATCGTAAATAGTCACTAAAAATTCTTTTACCCCATAGTTCTTTTCAACAGACCACGCTTTTTTCTTTTTTAGGGGAACAGATAGTGTGTACTGCAATGCCTGTTTTTTTCGTATGTTTGTGTGTGTTGTTTATAACTGCGGGAGAGTGGTGTAATGAATTAGGCTTTCTTATCAGATGCGACGACGTGGAAGAGAGTGTGGCTCGGAATATTTTATTTCACGCGTGATCGAGCTAAAAGCTCTGTGTCTCTATTTTTCTACTTTGTTAGTATTTTTTTCTTCGACTGATAATGCGCTTTCCATTTTATTACTTTTATATATCTATTGGAATTAGCATCTTAAAAGATATCGGGAAAAAGTTCAGTGGCGTTGCGACCGGGGGACGAGGAAGGTATAGATGTCCCAGGTACCAGTTTTAAGGGCGCCATGGAGTCAAAACCTACTGCTTGTATGCCACTTTTAATGCAAAATAGGATGAGGAGGCTTAAAAATACCATACTAATGGCGCCATTTACGCTTGTTAAGCCACTGATGAAGACTGGCATAAAAAAAAAATATCGGGAAAAAGTTCAGTGGCGTTGCGACCGCGGGGCAAGGAAGGTATAGATGTCCCAGGTACAAGTATTAAGGGCGCCATGGAGTCAAAACCTACTGCTTGTTTGCCACTTTTAATGCAAAATAGGATGAGGAGGCTTAAAAATACCATACTAATGGCGCCATTTACGCTTGTTAAGCCACTGATGAAGACTGGCATAAAAAAAAAATCGGGAAAAAGTTCAGTGGCGTTGCGACCGCGGGGCAAGGAAGGTATACATGTCCCAGGCACCAGTTTTAAGGGCGCCATGGAGTAAAAACCTACTGCTTGTATGCCACTTTTAATGCAAAATAGGATGAGGAGGTGTAAAAATACCATACTAATGGCGCCGTTTACGCTTGTTAAGCCACTGATGACGACTGGCATTTGAAAAAATCATTATTTTCCGGGGCCACTTACTTCCGCTACGCCACTGGCCGTAGTGACAAAATGTTAATACGTTTATGTCACTTTTTAAAGTCCAGTACGATGAGGGGATAACAAAAAATGTCATGCCCTGGGCGTCGTTTGCACAAATCAAGTCGATGATGATGACGGGGGCGGAGCGAAAAAATCATATTATGACCCGGGCGCCACTAACCCTAGCTACGCCGCTGAAACAGTTACTGTCTTGAAAATGCGTCAGAAGCAGTTTGTTCGCATTTGTAAGATTATAAAATTATTGCTTCGGGAAGCTAATTTGACTGGATTTCACTAATGAAATACTGCAATTTAATTTTGGAATCCATTGTTCAACTTGCTGCTAGGAAAAGACTGACTGCATTTTGCAGTCAGTTGGTGATGACAGATGGTTAGATGACATGCGCTGTTACGTTTGTCATATGATTGTGACATACATTATTTGACTCCATCGGATTTGACTCCAGTGTTTATTAATCTGCCATTTAACAACTGTCAGCTTTATTGCGAATGATAACCCATCTTTGGTTAGAAAAAGGGCACCTGATTCAAATTTACGAGAAATACTTAACCAAGACAGTAAATCCTTGCCAAACGCCTGTATTACGTCATTACATTGCTCTCATGGTAAAACCCGATCCGCAAAGATAACTTTCTATTTGTGTTGAGTTTGTATAGAATTAGGAGATAGTTCAAATTAAAAAGTATGCCTAATTTAAATAAATATAAATATTGTTGTAATTAAATGGGAAAATGAAACAAATGTTAGTGGAAAGGAATTTTATTGCTGCTTAATATATAATTGTCCAGACGTGGAAGTAACGCGGGAGGAGTTAAAAATTAACACGCCCCTTTTGGTCTGCGTCATTAACGAACGCGTACATCCGATTTCTGTTGTAGCGTCAAAGTACTCAGACAGTTCTTTTTTTTATTAAAGCTAAGTAAAAAGATCGTAAATTTCACTTATTTCATGCTGGATTGGAATAAATTTCAATAAAATAACTTCATCTGTTTCATTTCTTTTTTTATTTTCATTATACCCTCGGTAAAGTTATTTATGAAAACGAAAATTCGTGGCAATTGATTCATGGCGTTTTTTTTATATAAATTGAGCCGAGTTAGCAGTTTTATTCCTTATTTTATTATTTTTTTTCAGTATTTTTTTAAATTTTGTATTTGGTAATGTGTTTTTTTCTGTTAAAGAATTTTGCCTTATTTTTACTCGAACGAAAGGAAAGTACTTGATAAAAGTAAGATTATTATTAAATGACGATCAGTGTCAATTGATTCATCAGTTTTGTTTTTCATGCTTTTTTTTTATTTCTTAAGCACTCTGCCAATGTACTGTTCAGTAACGGATTCCGAGACTACCACTTTGGGACGATTTTACACCGGAAAGGGGTGTCAGGCAATGAGTCACATGAGCGCATTTCCGGAGATGTAAACATCACCCTTCTTCACTTTCGCCGTATTTTGATATAAAATAACTCCACCCGGCGCATGCTCAAAAGCGCGGAGGGTTTCCGAATCCGTTGCTAAATAATACATGGGATTTTCTACTATAACTTTCGTTAGTAAATCTGTGACATTGGGATACGAGATATGTTAGGAGGGCTAAAAGCCCGTCTTATACGGGCACAAATCTTCTAGTTGCTTTATAAGTAGGAACATGGCACAATTATTTTTTAACACGCTAGTGATTTTTGCTTGAATGAATGACACGCAATTCTTTAAACGTTTTCCGGTAAGGAACACGAGTTTTTCGATGCTTCTCATAATGTGTCCTCTGCTTTCTTCATTTGGTTCAGTCTCCATAGCAAAATTAGACGGTTTTTTTTTTTGCCTTTGTCGAAGTATCTCCTGACGCTTTGACACTAGACCAAACACTTGATTCGTTTATAATTAATACCCTTGCAAGCGATGAAACATGTGCACCATTTCTACTCACTCATGGTCACCATTGTCACTCATATCCAATGGCGTAGTCACAAAATAAGCAGTACCGGAACGATCTAAAAGCAGTGCCGAAACTCTCTAACCTGGGTGACAAAAATCGCGCTGTTTTAAGAACGTTTTCACAATTGTTTCTATTTATTTATGTTGGGGGGAAAAAAGCAGTGTCCTGGCTCCACTACACCCATACTCTTATCACTCATCTGGCTCATCTCCTTAAATTCTTAATAAGCTTTTCACCTGAGTTATTTACAAGTTCTATGGAAATTAAAGGGTACAAGTCACAATCGTATTTTTAGATTCACAATCCTGCCGGCATAGTCTACATTCAGTTATGCAACTATAGGATGGCAGGACTGGCATAATGGGAGCTCCGACCCGAGCTGTTACAATTGCAAAGGCATATAGACACTGCTATTGTCTTGCCCTTCAGGTCTGAAAAGTGGGCCCCACTCTAAACATTTTTTTTTTGGGGGGGGGAGGGGGTTACATACTGTCTAGTTTTTGCACTCGTCTACATAGTAGAAGACATTGAGTTTGGAAACCATGTCGAAAAAAGGAAAAAAAATATATATTTATATATCTGTTTGGCTGCGTACAGATAGACAATCTAAATGACCCCGAGTTGCGATGATTTTTAAAGATTAGATATTTTGTTGCATGTTTTGATCTTATTCAATCCAAGACTTTCACACTAATGAAATGTCCTTATCTCTTCCACAGTACTCCGAGAAGATTTCCGAGTTGTCCCTAAATTTGTGTCGGCAGCAGTAGGCGAGAGTTCCACTTTGGAATGCACCCCACCCAAAGGTCACCCGGAGCCCACGGTCCGCTGGCGTAAGGATGGCGAAGTGGTGAACACTGGCAAGGGAAGGATCCGGATAGTGCCTCCCGGAAATCTCGTGATATCTGAAGTGCGTCAAAGCGACGAAGGACGGTACACATGCGTTGCCGAAAACATGGCAGGGATGCGAGAATCTGTGCCTGTGCACATGGCTGTTCATGGTGAGACTTCCTTCCTTCATTTCCTTCTGTAATTGTGATAAAATGGGTTGGATAAAAAATCAATTAATTAATAAAGGATTCGGAGTGGATAGACAATTTCCAATCCTATGATTCTCTAGTCTGTGACAATTTTAAGTTGACAAAACGTACAAAACTAAAAGCGATCGAATCACAGGTGACGTACGTAAAACGCGTTTCTACACATCTCGGACCATGAGAAGCTTCCTTTATTGATTTCAGGAAAGAGCTTCATGAATTCAAACTAGCGTTTAAAACTAAATTATGCTCAAATATAAAATCACTCTCTAATACACTAAGATCATATTTGAAGCTATTTATTTGTAACTTATTACGTACTGTCAACTTGTCGCCGATTAAGAAGAGTTAGGAATTAATCAAGTCTAAAATTGTCTTCCTTTGGCCTCTTTATAAAGCTTCATACTAGAGTTTGAAATATTATAACACATAGCTAAGTGCTATCAGGGGTGGATACACATGTTTTTAAGTCCTAGGCCAAAATATATAACTGTGTCCCCTCCCACCCTCCTAAAGATGGTCTTGATTTACACTGACTGTATGAGAGAAAAAGAGAAAATTCCTTTCTTCCTGTAACTGAACAAGACACCACAAGCTGTAGAGTAAATACATTTCTCAAATTATTATATGATGTATATGGATATAATTCTGAAAAGGCGTACTTTAAACGACCTTTTCGAAACAGTACTGAAAATTATTTGAAATTTTCAGTATTTTTAATTCGGTTGCTAGTTCTTCTGTATATATGCCCACTCTGACTTGCTGCTCCCTAGGCCATGGCCTAGGTTGGCAATATTGAAAATGTGGCCTTGTGTCCTATCATTTATAAATACTTTTGAAGCTTTTATCTTCATTTTTCTGATATCGAATCTATTACAGGTATGGCTGTGGAACTAAAAGTTTTGGAAATTTTTTTCATCTGTTGCTTAGAATTTTTTTTATATAAAAAGGGAAGGTGTGGGTGGTGATCGTAGTGGTAGGAGTTCAGTATCATTTACTATTTGACAGTGGGACTCAGTAGTTTACTGTGACATATCTTTCTGTTAGGAAAAGATCAAAGCTGTTTAACAGCAAAGTTTTCAAAAAGTATTCTATCTTTTAAGCTGAGTTTAGATTGGTTGTAGAAAACTTAACAAAAAATTTCACTTAATATGTTTCACATGTTTGCGGGTACACAATAATCCACCTCAAAATAGTTGTGGTTCTTAATTTATTTAAAATATACTTTAAAAACGTACTAATTTCAGTATTTAAAATATAGTAAAAAATAAGTGCGAATTATTTTCATTGAAGTATGCTTGTCCAAAAATTATCGAATGCCAAAACTTAGCTTAATTTCCTCTTAAAATAAACCTTCTTTTGTGCCATTTTCCTCTGAAGTATTGCTATACTGCTGTTCTGTAAATGTGAATATTTAGATTTAATTTTCTCCGATAGAGCTGTAAATATTAAGATTCTTAGTAATTTTTTATCTTTCAAAAGCCCTCCACTGCTTCAGCATTAGATACATGAATCTTATTTTCCTAAGTTTTTTTTCCCTTTTAGTTCCAGAGATTTTTTTTAAAAATTTATGCTTAAATTTTTGAGTGAATTAGGATTTTTTTTCCGTGTATGCACCTTCTGAAGTTGAAATAAAAAGTGAAAATACATTTTACAGTAAAATAGCATAGCATAACTTTTTTTTTAAAACTAAGTTAATTTGAAATATTTAAATTAATTTTTTCTTGTATTGTCTAAAAGCATACATGTTTTTCTTTCATTTGATTAAATCAATATTCTTATTCTTTTTCAGTAAAACCGTTTTTTGTGAAAGAGCCTGAACATCTGACAGTTCTTGCGAATGTTGATGTCACATTTCCTTGCAAAGTAGATGGCGATCCTCCACCTTCTGTTACTTGGCGTAAGAAAGACGGAAAAATGCCTGTTGGGAGGTTAGGCTTTTAACATTATAATTCACTTGGATTAATTTTTTTTTTATTTTCCAACATATAAATATCAACCAGTCAAAATTAACTTCACTTCTCCTATTCTGATTACATAAAAATATAATAGACAAAGATTACCCCGTCCTGGCCTAGGCCGTGCAGGAAAAATGTGATACACCCTACTCCAGCTTGAACAATACTTATTTTACAATCTTTTTCTCTTCTTTTTTTTTAGAGATCAGAAACAGCAGTTTCACTGAGCGACGACAATAAGTCTAATTCTATAATTAACAGTTCGTGAAGAAGTCCTCGCAATGAGATACGAATATCGGCATTATTTATCAAGTCTTTTAAACTCATTAATTGCCATCCACTAGGCCAGTTTTTTCTGTATGATGTCCAAATTTCTCACTCTTTAACTACGTGAAGAACAGATCCCGTTTCTTGGCCGCATGAACATAACGACGTTTTTCCGAAGTATCTAGCCTGATGTTGTCTAAAAACTCCATGTGCCGTCAAAATACATAAAAATATAATGCTAATGTGGATTTCTTCAATTATTTTTCATAGATATTTTATAATTAAAGTATTTCTTTGCATTTGAAATCTTGATAGAATATTACAATTCAAAATATATGGTCTTAACATATTATATTTAACGTTAAAATGCAGTGCTACTGCAGCCAAACTTCTCACAAAATGCGTCAGGTATAGCACCTTATCGCAGTACAGTTTGCAAAAAACCAGGTATCTTGCGGCGTAGGGTAGTAATGCTTGTCGAACTGGTATACACTTTAGTGGCTGCTGTACTAATAGAAAAGTTACATTTCCTGCTTTATGTTCATGCACACTACTGTTGAGCTAATGGAAAAGTACCAAATATGATGCTTTTTTTTCTCGAAGGGTTTTGATAAATTCTGGATAAATAAGCAATTGAATAAATACTACATGACTTCGAATGTCGAATCAAAAAACGTAATCTGCAATCGTAATGAAGTACAAGACATTGCATTCATTATTTGACCAGGTGAGATTCTTACAGATTTTTAAATAAACCGAATAAAAACACAGCATATAAACATATTTATATTTCTAAACACTGCTGAAATTTTTTTATTCATTAACAATATAAGAATCTAATAATAAATATTGTTTTCATGAAAAAGAAATTCTAAGATTTCAGTGGCGGCTCGTCCATTAAGACTGTAGAGCTGAACACCCTCTGAAATTATTTTCACCTTCCTTCGATCGCAATATCTAATAAATACGCTTCCGATCTGCTTCTATTAACGCATTACAATTTAAATTTTTCTTACAGAACATTTATTTATATGCTCATTAGGACTAATTATTATGATTATAAAGGAGAAATTATTAAACCTTATGAACATATCATAGAATATATTATTAATTATATATTCATATATTTGCAAGATAATTGCGACCATTTAAAGACGAAAATTATTGCGACTAATTGAGAGTTAAATAGTTCGTTTTTAATCTTATTTTGTTATTTTCCCACACTGAGAGTTGAACAACGGGAACGGTGAAAAAATAATAAAAGCGAAGAAAGAAAACAGAAAACGAATCAATAAGTAGGAGATACTGAGGTTAGAGCTGCAAACCGAATAGCCCTCGAAAGCATCGAAATTCGCTCACCGCGCAGTAGCTGAGTAACGCATTGGAAACCTAAAAATCAATGTTTTCTCCCACAGCCGGCTCCAAAGTATCGCCGCCCTGTGCGAAATTATTGTGGCGCCCCACCCCCTTGTATATATCGTATATTGGTATATATGCCAAAAGATCTAACTATACTTATTAACTGTAATAACTAAGATTTCGGTCAGCTTTCCATTCTTTGGTAGTGAATTGCCCATCAGAAATATATCTGGTTTAATACATAATCATTTTCTTTTGTTAGAAGCCAATTTATATTCCCATGAAAAATATTTTTTACAGCCGTGCTCGTTTCTGAGCTGACGAGCCGCCGTCGTTTGAGTTCTTAGTTTTGTGTTTTGTCTTTTGAAACTAGATACTTATTCTGAATTTTTAGGAATGTGAAATATAATATCATTTCCAGATCAATCTATAGATTTTTGTTATATAAACAACAGCGAAAAATATCAGTTTTTAAAAAAAAATATTTTATACTTTAGAGCTGAAGTATCAGAAGATAGCAGCCTGATAGTTAGAAATGTCAATGTTGCGGATGAAGGAACATATGTGTGTGAAGCTGAAAATTTAGTTGGTTCCATCACTTCGGAAGTTACTCTTACTGTTCATTGTAAGTAAATGTGTGATACCTTGTTTAAGTTTTTTAATTACATAAATAACTTTGTGAGTTGTTCATTTCAGATTATGTATATAAATTAATACTCAATCGTAATTTCCATTTTCAGTCACTTTCTGTTTTTGCAAGTTATTAGCAATGTATGTTTTAACTTCAATAAATTAGCCGTGGCTTACATAAAAAACACTGAAGGTTTTCATAATTCTAGGTTAATGAAAAATTGATTGTGTTTAGGAAGTTTTTTCCCCCCTTCTAAATGCAAATGTGGAGATGTTTTATTCAGGATTTAACCTGAAATCATATTTATTATAAAATTATTTAATATCTAGATAAACTTATTGAATATATAGTTATTAAATTTTTCATAATTTTCTGTTAAAAATTAGTAAAAGAGAATTGACAAGATTTAATGGAATAAGTTCAGAGCAGTAAAAATATATTCATATAACTCATACTTTAAAAAAAAATGGAATTGTCTATAATAGATGAAACTGAAGTCTCTTCATTTTATTTTCACTTAAAAAGATTGAAGAATATGTTATTTTAGATTTTGAAAAAATCAGTATTTTGTTCAGTTCCTTATTATTAGAGTGTAATGAGTAATTTTCTGTATTGCAGCTCGTCCTAATTTTTTGATAAAGCCCAAAGATCAAAGAATTGGTCTGAATGGTATTGCTAAAATGGAATGCAGTGCAACTGGAAATCCTCCACCATCTATATTTTGGACTAAAGAAGGCAACCAGGTTTGCAGTTTTGTTTTCTTCTTCTGCTTATTGTGAATTAAAGGATGCAGTACATTTATTAGTAAGAAAGAGATTTTTTGCGTGAGTGTGATATACTTTTTTTAGTTAATTTGGCTGTGCTTTTGGTTAAATCGTCAACAGTTATAACACAATATCATTTCAACAGTTCTGTGAATACACAAAGAGAATTTTTTAAAAAATTCTGTTCGTGTAATATATATAACACTTTAATTGTTAGAAATGAACTATATATTTTAATGAATAAACTGAAAAACATCCCAGCCATTTCATGGAAATATCGCATTTTGATTTCTTTTTCAGGTTCTGATGTTTCCTGAAAGATCTTATGGGAAATTTTCTGTAAGCAGAGATGGAACCTTAACTATTTCTGGGGTTAGCAAAGAAGATGAAGGCTATTATATATGTTCAGTTCTTTCTGGCATAGGTTCATCCATGGCTAAAGCTTATCTGGAAGTAACTGGTACAGAGATTTTCTTTTCTTTAAACAGCTATATAATCATAATTATTATTTGGTTATTAAATGTGACTTTGAAATCCATTTTTAGCAATTGGGGATCTACCAGCTCCTATAATAAAATTGGGCCCTGCCAACCAAACTTTACCTTTGAACACAGTTGCAATGCTCCCATGTGAAGCTACAGGTGATCCATCACCTAGTATTCGATGGTTTGTAAATTCTGCACCTCTACAAACAAGAAATCCAAGATTTGTTGTTCTGGATTCAGGAACTCTCCAAATTGATGGTAAGCAATCTGAAATCGTGACTCATCAAAGATCTCTACCATAAAAGCTGTAACAGATGCTTCATTATATTAATTGCTATTTTTATATTTAATTAACTCTTGCAGCTCTTTTAAATATACAGGGATGAAATTTTTCTGCTTTTTTTTTAATTTTCTTTAAGTGAACAATTTCTGCTTTTTCACAGAAAATTCCGCTTTTTCTTTTTTCCCGGAAAAAAAAATCCGCTTTTTCCCCTTTTATTTCTTCTTGCAATGATCTTCGAATCTGTGTTCTTAAAAAAAATTAAGAGATATCCGCACCTCCTTTTGCAAGAAATGCTAAGAAAAAAGCCCCTTGTGATTGAAAATTCTTTTTTTATCAAAATAATCTGCATTTTAAAGTGAAAAATTTGTCGAAAACCAAGTAGAATGTAACAAATTGCTTACTGTCATAAATTTAAAAAAAATTTCAATTACATTCAAAATCTTATTTTTAAAAGTATGGTTTTTTTTAAAAATTTTTTACTATTATTCTAGCTACAAATTAGTTGACTAAATAGTTATAAGTATGATTAGTATTTAATTGTTAATTTGGTATTCCTTTTTTGTCATATGTAATTTTTAAATTTTCCTTTATTTTTTTGATTTGCTGATTTTAGCCCTGCATGCAATTAAACAATTGTCCACTCACAAACATATATATATTTGTATATAATAATTTATCACGCTTAAATTCTAAGTTACTTAAAATGTATTTCACGCATAAAATTTTCAGATTTCTATTTTCAGCTTTTTTGGGGTTTTTTTCAATCTCATCGCTGAATATATCTTTTGTTATTTTAGCCTTACAACCTGAAGATTCTGGAGTTTTTACTTGTACAGCATCTAGTGAAAGTGGTGAAACTTCTTGGAGTGCTGCTTTAACTGTTGCATGTATGGGTGTTTATTTATTTTACTTTGATTTCAAAGTCTTATCTTGATAGACTAATAGATTAGTTTAATTTTAACAATATAGATGAAAAATAACACATTTTAAACATTTCTTTATTTTTTCCCAGCTCCGAGAAATCCAAATGTAATATTTCATAGAATGCCAGATTCATCAACCTATCCAGGTCCTCCCTCCAAACCTGTAGCTATCAATGTTTCTGAGACTTCTGTAACTTTACAGTGGAAAAGAAACTCCAGAATGGGATCCTCACCTGTAATTGGATACACAGGTATGCTTGCAAGTAAAAAATTCTTACTCTTGTAAGAGGGGGTACTCTTGTTTCCCCCTTCTGTATTATTTTTATAATAAGAAGTTATAGTTTAGTTATATTATGGTTCCATTTTTGAAGTAACACAAGTGCTATTTTGGGACAGACCTCGTAATATAAGAAGTTATAGAATTATTGATTAAAATATTGTAACAAAATTGTCTTGTGGTGTACGTGAATGCAGTCCAATAAGCAGGATTAAAAAACAAAGCTCTTTATTTTACAAATATTCTAAGAAAAGAAACATAGCACAAGTATTAAAACAGCACTCGTAAAAATTCACAACAGAGATTACCAATAAATGCCAACACAGGACTCAAAGGTTTCTTGCCAGCTTGCTTGATGATCAAAATCCAACTAACTCCTCTTGGCTTGAGAGCTTACTTTTAAACTTTTTCAAGAGGAAGTGACGTCATTACATAGGAAGTGACATAATCTCCAGAAAGTTCGTGAAGCCAGTAGAAATAAGTTGGCAGTTCGAGGTCTTTCTAGAAAATTCCTTTTGTCATCAAATCTGTCACCTAGATCGTCAAATTTGTCGTCAAGATTAGCATCTCAGGAAAACAACTTTATAGCTTTGTAACAATATGTTAGATCAATAAATAAATTTTGATCAATAAGTAAATTTTAATTTTGGTTGGTTCACAAAATTGTTAGGCGTCAGAGGATAATTAATTGAATAATTACTAAGTTAGTTATTTGTTTCAGTTGATTGGATTTTATTTTCATTGTTAAAACTCTCGTATAATCTTCTTTTATTTATTAAGTAGTATTTGATTGTTACAAATAAAAAGATATATTATAATGCTAAATATCAAAATTAATATTGTGTGATGATCTTAGTATTTCTTGAAACTACTTTATGAAGATTAACTATATAAATGGTAAATATAATTTTATTGTTGTATTAAATTATTTAGAAAGAATTATCATAAATAAAATCACATCTGTAGTTATACTCAAAAATTATTATGTGTATATATTTCCTTAGTAAAAACATTCTTTTAATTTTTACACTATTTCATTTAACTTATTTCATGCTTTTAAAGGTGGAATTTTGTAATCAATTTTTCACTCACTTCTTGATGTGCTTGAGTTTTAAAATTTTGTACAGTTGTGTATTTTCAACTCTTCACTATTTGATGTTTTCGGAGCTTAATTATGGGCTAATTGATTCTCTTACTGAAATTTAAATTCCATATATGTGGTGCCACCTGGTAGTGAATTTGAGAAAAAATTGATTTCAGGAATTTGATTGATTTTTCTATAATACTTATCATAATGGATTATAAATTAGCTGAAAAGTAGAAAATAATTAAAATTTTAAAAAAATTACTTTTTAGTGCACTAATAAAAGTGTGTTTTTAAAAACTGTTTTTATTGAATTTATTTAATAACCTGATTCAATATGTAGTAATTCAGTCCTGATTGTGTGTCTTTGACTCATGCTATTATTACCCTTAATTGTTATGTTTACTAAATTATGTCTTGAAGCCTAGATCCTGAATAATAAAATTGATGAGATTGGATTGATAGATATATTATCTTCAGTGATTTACAATTCCTTACTGCATGTATTTTTTTATTTGATATAGTTTTAGTAATTTTTATATAATTTTTTCGTTTCTCTTTTTAGTGGAATATTACAGCAGTGATCTTCAAAGTGGATGGGTCGTAGCAGCCCATCAGGTAGAAAGAGAAATGTATGTTGCTTCTAACTTGCGTCCTGATGCCAGATATGTGTTTCTAGTAAGAGCAGAAAATTCACATGGTTTAAGTGCTCCTAGTCCAGTCTCGGATGTTATTCGTACATTAGGTAAACACATTTTTTGAACACGTGTACTTTTTTACAAATTTCATGAAAAAAGTTATATAAATATTTGCACCTGTATTCATGAACAGTTTTTCATCCATGTTTTAAATACAAGCTAAACTATAAAAAGATTTTCATGAGAGCTTGACAAATTTTTTTTGGTTTCTCAGTGGTATTACTTTTGTAGAAGATAATCTGCTATTTGAAAAGTTTCCCATAATGCTTATTTTCTGATGTGAAGTATTATTTATAAATCTTCTAGGACTTCATGTTAAAATAATTATTACTTTAATTCTAGAATGTTAACTTTTAATATATGCCTCCATACATATTGCTCGTATTTTTCTCCCTGTGTATTAAATACAGTAAATAATCTTATATTAATATTACTGCTGAATCATTCTGTTGAATGGAAGCAATACTAATATTTAGGCTTAAATTTTAAATATTTATCTTTAAAATCTTACTACACAAATTGAACTATTAATCTCTGTAGTGAGAAACTTTGTTATGAGAATTGATCACGTAGATTTTCGTTTTCAATGCATATGTTTAGTGTTATTTATTTAAGAAGCAAGTTGTATTAAATAAATATACAAAATTATTATTTTGTTACAGGATTTTCTTCTGGGGTGCCACATTATAATTTGGATGAAGCACGTAGTCGCTTGAATGATGTGTCTATATTCCTTCAAGATATCATTGCACTGACTTCAACTTCAGTAAAGATGATGTGGAAAGTATGTGCAGTTCATCTTGGAATATGTCTAATTTCTTATTTAATGAACTGAATTTAAAACAATTTTCGATGTTTAAAATGTTACTTTTTAAAACAATTTTTATATCTAAAAATTATACAAAGCTGTGTTACACAGCCTATATTCCCATGATAATTATTATTTTTTACATAGATGCTCTTTCAGATAATTAATTATAGATTATAATGTAGGTGCAAGGTGCTTCTGGATATATTGAAGGATTTTATATACGGTTTCGAGACTTGAGTGGAGGCTCCCAGAAGTATAACATGGTAACTGTTTTAAATGGTGGCTCCTCGTCATACATTTTGACTGATTTAAAAAAGTTTACCAAGTATGAATTCTTCTTAGTGCCTTTTTACAAAAATGTTGAAGGACCTCCAAGCAATTCAAAAGTGGCACAGACCTTGGAAGATGGTAAGAAATATATCTGTATTTAGAATTTGATATTTATGATGGGAATTGAAAAGAAAATGACATAAAAGGTTAAAATTCAAAGCTAGAAAGAAAAGTCTTAAAATATTTTAGTCATGTAAATGTTTAACAAACTGTATGAAAAGTTTGTGAATTTAGAAGGCAGTGATTCCAAATTTTAACATAACCTTGTAAATACTGTTATAAAACATGTTTACTAAATTTTAAACTTCTCTGCATTTTTAATATCTTCTAGTATGTTAGCTATTTAGTTTTGAAAATAATTGTTTGTTAAATTATAAATTATTTTGGTTTTTTCTTATGTAACCAGCACAATAAATGCTAATGAATTATTTCATTGAATATACACTCAATATACACTCTCTGTGTTACAGCAAATGTAATTTGATTTCTTACTAATTTTAATGTAGTGCCATAGACATCAATACAGTTGATAACAGAAAAAAAATGGAATGTTTTATTATAAAGAATTTTAAGTCTACCGGAAACGAAAAACATCCATTTATTAAAATTCAGTCTGAAAAGTTAGAATATGTTTTCTTCATTTTAAAAGCAAATTTTGTTTTAGTTCCATCTGCACCTCCTGATAATCTCCAAGTGCGTGTCATAGGACCTAAAATGGCGACCATTTCCTGGTCTCCCCCTCCTCCACAACATCGAAATGGACTGCTGCAAGGTTATTCAGTAAGTTATTTATCTTGCTTTAGAAATTCGTGTTCTTGTTGCTTTTAAGTCTAAGCATATATATATATACATCTACCATCAAATACTTCTTTTATGTCATCATTGGAAATATTTTTCCAATTGAATAAACTTCTTTTTAATAAATAATTATATTTCTAATGTAATACTAATTAGTTAAAGTATTCTCAACACTGGGCAAAATGCCAGTGCTTCTGACTTATGAACAAGTATCTTAGCAACCAGGAGATGAGTTGTATACTAATAACTTATAACTGCTTTCAAAAAACAATTAACACACTGAATTACTAGTTTTAACATGTTTTACTTTTTCTATTATGTAGATAAGAATATTGGATAATTCTTCCCAACTCCATGCTCAAATAACAACAAATGCAACAACGACATCTGTCACTTTGACCAATCTAACTGTTGGATCTGTTTATAATATCAAGGCTGCTGCACTCACCTCTTCAGGAATGGGACCTTTTTCACCATCCATACACCCTAAAATTGGTAAAAATTTAATTTTTGATTTTTAAGAAATATATTTTATACTCATTTAATTGACTAAAAATATGCATTAAATTATTAAATGGAATTTTCTTGTACAAAAGAGGTTATTCTTCAGTTTAAAATTGCAAGTTCTAAATATAGTATGTGTTTTTCTAGAATATGGAACAGTAACTTTCAGCGATCGCCCAACATCTGTTGTTTCGGATATTGGAGACATTGTTCGACAACCATGGTTTATCGCTGTCATTGGTGCTGTCATTTTTATACTTTTATCAGTCTTCTTCATCATTCTTTTCATCAGAAGGAGAGCAGCATGGAAGAAAGAATTACAAGCACATCTGTCAGGTATTATTGGTGTACACTTCTTGTAATTGCACTTTATTATGTTTTACACATAACACCATTTCACTATGCATAACATATTTTGCTTCCATTTTAACAGGCGTAAAATTTTTCTATAAATCATAGTAACAAATGAAATATTTTGTTGTGTAGCATTAAGGACATTTTAATCATCATTTTTCCATTTATCATTTGATTTCTTTTCTATTATACATTTGTCACAGGTGGTCTTTCTTTAATTTATTCAAAGAATATGATCTTGATAATCTATAATTTTTATTTGTGTAAATATTGTAAATTGCAAAATTGTGAAAACATTTTAATTCACAAAAATCTTCTTTTTTTTACATCATTTGAATATAGTAATAAAAACAACAATGTATCCATCTTCCTCATGAATTGAATAAAACCTATAATTTGTGTTAATGTTTTAGTAAAATTTGTATTTTTGAGATTTTAATTTATTATCTGTGAATATTAGTGATGATTTTTATACTCTATATTTCTAGAAGTTATGATTAATCTTTCATTTAATTTTGTATGTTCAACTTGTCTTAAAATTCCTTATTTTCATCACCCAGATATTTTACTGTTTACCTTAAAGTTTATTTTTGTTGTTAAAAATTAAAGAATGTTAAATAATCAGATTTTGTTTTTTAGGGCCTGTGCATAAAGCAGATGATGTTCGGTAAGTTTACATTTATTATTATAATTATTTTACTTACATATAAACTGTGTAATATCGATTGAAGATCTTGAATAAAAATGCTACTATTTTTAAAGTTATAGCACATGTAGACAAATTACTTAGTATTATTTTTCCAATCTTATGATGATGAACAAAAATGCTATTAAAAAAGACTTTTTGTTTAATTGTTCTTCTATGTGATGTGTCATAGCATTCCATGATGTTCAATAAAACATAATATTATTTTAAAATCAAGAATTTTAGTTTGATTCTATTATTCAAAGTTACATATTTGAAATTTAAATTGATGCTTTGGTTCCATTTAAGAATATGAATGTTTAATTTGAAAAAATTCCTAATGAGTATTTTATCTTTTCTTATTCAAATATTAAGTCCCATAATAATAACAAATTTAGATATTTGTATAGCACTGTAATTACAGTGCTATCATTTAGCTCATAACTTCGGTTTGCATGTACTTATGGTGGTGGTAACTTCTCTAACATGTTAACCTTCTATAGAGTTGGTGTGAGTGCACGAGAGACTCTGTGGATTAACCAAGCATGGCATCCAACTACTGCAGGGAAAAATAGCTTACCAGATGGGAAACCTATAAATAATGTTAATCCTGGGATGGATCGTAGTTACATAAGGTATGTGACGCACCACTCTCTAAGATTTGTAATGGGGTGATTTGTTTCTAAATGACATAGTAGTATTTGTAAAATTTCTAACATTCTCCTTCCTCTGCTTTTCTAAATATGCTAAACAGTTTCTTTCTTCATTTGGATTCATATATGGTATAATGTTTGTTTTGATTTCATTATGAAAAATTATTCTGTATTTTTTCCCACGCCTTATTACAATAATTCACACAAAAAAATTGTGTTAATGAAAATGTTGAAGGATTGCTTTTCATTTTTTTAATCATTAATACATTAATTGTCTTGTTAATTTTATTCTATTTAGTGGTAGTTTTTAAGTTGGGAGACACAAAGTAATCTTTAATCTGTATATTCTAATTTTGTAAAAAAAAAAAAAAATAATAATAATAAAAATTGTGGCTCTAAAGAGTCAAATTCCCTCCCTACCCCTCATGTGGCAATTGGTGCATTTGTTAATATCAAGATGAGAAAAATTTAAAATTGCAAATGTCATGTAGAAGAATTCCCTAATTTATCTCTTACATATTGTTGAAATTTCCTTTAATTCAAGAAATTTGTTAGGCAATGAGTTATTCAACAGAATTAATCATTTTTGATTTTAAGGAAAATATTTAAGATATTGCTAATATAAAATATTACTTATCTTCCAATTTCTCAGTATTTTATATATATATTACAATTTTCTAAATTTTCATAAGTAAAGCAACTAAATACCTTTATATGCTTTTAGTAGAGCAGCTTTGAATCATTTTCATTTCAAATAGACTTTAAAAATTCTGTTTATTATTTTTGCCCTGCATGATGTTTATTTACAATATGTATTTGTTGTAGCTTGTTTTAATTATTGTTTACAGCTTGTATTCCCCTTTTTTAAGCAGTGGAGGAGCATCAGATTATGCAGAAGTCGACACTCACAATATGACAACTTTTTACAAGAAAGAGCTTCCATGCATACCTGCTCCATATGCTACTACGACCCTCATAAATCCTTCTGCAAGACATCACAGTGGCTCAGTTAGTATCTATTTTTGTTTATTCTACTAAATATTAGTTTTAATGCTTCAAATGTTGTTGTTTTTTTTAAATGTTGAAATTTTTTATACTCGACGAGATCTTTTTAAAGTGTGGAGGGATAAGATATGTGTTATAAAGTTTTATTTGAATAGAATTTTTTATATACTTTTACTGACATAAAAAATAAGGTAAAGCTGAAGATAAAAATAAGAAGACATGTACTTACTATTCCTAAAAACATATGAAGAAAGATTAAAATGCCTTAATAACATAATATTCTATTTTTTGCACCATTTTCGTTTGTGGGATATTTCTTTAAAGTCTCAGATTCGAAGCCTTATTCCATCAAAAGATCCAATGGGTATGCAGACCTAGCATAACTATGCATTATATATTAGATGGAATACAAGTAGAAAAAAATTGAAAGTGATTTAACGAACTTTATTATGTTCTGATATAAAAAAGTATAGAAATGCTCAATTATTTATTGAAGATTTGCTTTTTTAAAATTATAGGTTCATGATGGTAAAAGCAGTGGGTCTGAAATCAGTAAGAAATCAGATAAAATGTATGACATGGAAGCCCGTCTAATTGAAGGTATATTTTTTCACCTTTATTTCAGATGTTGAAAAATATTTTGTAGCATTTTTTTCGCAGATCTATTAATTTGTTCTAAACTTCCAAATTAGGGTATTTAATTATTATAATTATTTTTTTTTCTAATTTCTAGATTGTGTAACAGAGCAGCTTTTGGATGCTAAAAATGTGATAAGCCCATCCAGTGATTCTGGAAGTTATACTACTGGTAATTTCTTTTTTCTGTCTTAAAATGTGGTGAAGTTTGTAATATTCGAAACAATAGCTTTTAGGGTATAACTAGTGCAAAAATACTTCACGAAATCGTCAACCCACTTGATCCTCAGTTTAATTGAAAATTTACTATAACTTATTTTTAATTCTGTAGCAAAATTATTCATCTGTTTTATTTTTCATACCTCTTACCTTCAATTTTTCTTTTCTAGATGAATATGGACTTCCTGTGCGTCGGAAGAGGCTACGAGGTGGTCAAAAGGGGAGTGTACTCAACTGGATGGAATTCATCCCTCCCCCACCTGATCATCCCCCCAGTGGTAGGGCATCACCTGCCCAGGGATCACAAAATCTACGCAATCCTTATCCCATTAGGAATATTCATTCCCAGGTTGGAGTCTCTTAAGTATTATCTTTTATATATGTTTATTTGTAGTAAAATTGGCTTTCTTTACAATAGTTTTTTACTTAGAGAACGATGAAGGTGAAAATTTACAGATTTTACTTCAGATCATATGAATTAAATATTCGGTCATAATTTAGATGGGATTTAATTTAGAAATTTTAATGAGTATTTCTTTTACAGTATTTCTTTTAGATTGCTTATTTTAAGTAGATTTATTTAATGCTATTTCAGTTAAAGAGCTATATTAATACTTGCATAAGAAATTTATGTATTAAATTTATAAAAATTGCATTATAATTAAGGAGATTTTTCTCCCTACTATGTTTGAAAAAGACTGGAGACAATGTAATAATACGCATACACAAATAATCTGAAATCTAAAATTTTTTAATGTTTCAGATTTAAAATTTCTTTAAATGAACAATTTCTGTGAATATTATTGAATTAGTTAATATTATTAGTTGAGGGGTATTATGGTTATTTATGAGATATTATATTGATTACTTATGGTGATATTTTTTGGCATTATTATTATTAAATGCATTTTTACAATTTTTATTGTGACTATTTATTTTTGTCTTGTTAGTTTCAACTTTTTTTTGTTGTTTATGTTTGTTTTATGTTTTCATGGTTTTGTTGTACGACACTCTATTATTTTCACTTAACATTTTCTTTTTTTTCCTGTTCTGTAATTATTGGTGCAGCTATTTATGAAAGTAATTATTAATTAATATTTTATCGTCATTTCTTTCTTTTTCTATTGAACCAACAAATTTAAAGGAGTTTCTATTTATTTACATTGATCTCTCACTTATGCTCGGGCGCTGGGGACAGCTAAAAAAACGCGCATAAGTGAGAGATGCTCATAAGTGAAAAACCACCTAAGGGAGCTTAAAAGTGAAACATCAATACAGTGTACATGTATTGTTAATTAATACTATGTATATACTACTGAAAAATGTAAATAAGATGTTACAAAATGCAAATACGTGTATAACTTCCGTTAATTATTTTTTAAGAACACAAAGAAAATGAAAATGCTCCCGATTTTTAAAATCGCTCTCAATGTCGATTCTGGGACATTAAAATGCTCTTCTAAAGCTTTTGTCGAGGTGCAAGGATTTTCTTCGAATTGTTTTAAAACATCCATTTCAAACAAAAGAGACAATTTCGTTCTTTTCGCCATTTTAAAACGTAACCATCTAACCGAAACTCCGAAAAAGGTTCTTTCGTTAGTGATCAATGCCACGTGGTACATAATGTACTAACCTCTTTAATTGGCTGCTGTATAAATGCGACTTTTACTGACGTCAATCACAAGAACCTCCTCGCACACCCCTGTGTAAACCCTCTCGTGCACACCTGTATAAACCCCCTCGTACACCCCTGTGCATAAGTTAGAGGAATGTGTTCCTGGAATCTGAGCAATAGAGGAAGGGCGAGGGAATACATTCCTAGAAGCGGAACAAAAAGTGTTTTTGTTCTGCTGGGAAAAAAAAACTTTTTGAACTAAGAAAATTTTTGCGACGCACATAAGTGAGAGGTTATTTTTTAGTGCAGCACATACATGAATAATATTTATCAATGTTTTCCTATATCCCTGACCGGGACCGCGAAAAAATCGTTCATAAAAGAGAGCACGTATAAGTGAGAGGTCACAGTATATTTTTTTTGTAGTTTGACAGCTATTAGATATGTTTTACTGCAAGTCTTCTTGACCACATCATTATTTATATTTCAGATTCCCTTAGACAATTGTTCCAATTTAAGTCATTCACCACAAGTGAGCCGCAGTCTCCAGTCCACTGCCCTGGCGAGGCACACGCCTACCTCTCCTTGGTCTCACAGTCTGACCCGTACTCCAGAAGACTCGGGTCTTCCACCGGTGCCTCCCTCCTCTGCTGGGATGCGGTATCCACCTCCTAACAGTCATGCTCCTAACCCACAATCCTATGGTTCTAGTCCTGGTATTGACAGAGGGGTACAGTCCTCTTTACTTTCACTTGCTAGTGATCCCTGTCCTGCTATGAAGAAAGGGAGTCAAGAAAGGTGTCCAAAAGTCAATTCCCTGAGAAATAATCCAGGTAAAAATATATTTTGCTTCACTTTTATGTACCCAACTTCCTATATTCTGTGGAATTTTTCTTTGAATGTTTAGAAATTCATAAATTTTTCTATTTTTATTTATCATCATTTTTTCATCAATTATTCACGTCTACCTCATTAAATTAAATGTAATGCCGCTTTCTCTTGGTGCAGTAGTCTTTTTTTCAGTGACAGCATGGGAAATGCTGTGAACTTACTGAATTCTAGTTTAGAATAAGTTGCGATAATAGGCTGTCTTAGAATGTCAAATGCATTATCATTGTTATATTTTTTCTGTTTTGGTATAATAAATGCTGAGTGCATGCTTATTTCTTTATACAGCACTAAATACTCTTAAATACACTAAAATACTCTTAAAAATATTAAATAAGTAACTATATTCTATTTGTTCTAAAGGTGTTATCTATCATCAACTTCATCCTGAGCCTGAAGCTCAAGATAGGGTTAGGTATGATAATGTGATGCAACTAATGAAAAGGGATGATCATTCTCCTGTATCTAGTATTCAAGGTGATGGAGACTATGCCCCTGGTCAGTATCAGTTTTTATTGCTTCTTTTTTCTTTAGATAAGCAAGTTTTTAAGTATCGATAGTATAGTATATTTGTGACAAAGATTCCATTATTTCATTTGTTAATCTGTGACGCTTAATAACTTAATTTTTAAAATTGAATTTGCTGATAAACTTATGTTTTCTAAAGTTGTAACAATCTGGAATGATTCTATATATCTCAAAAATTTATTTCCTTTTTATAACAATTGTGATACGAAAAGTTTGTGTTCATATAATTATTGAATCAATCCCTGTTTTGGGAATGTTAAAGGCGAGATGATCATTACTGATCAAAACTCAAAGACAAAAACAAAGTGGACTGTATGCTTAATATATTATTGCTAAACATAAAATCTCTGTTACCGGGAAAAACTGTAAACTCGTAGCTCAAGCGAGCCTCGCATAATGTATGCTGAACACGCTCGCACTGATACTGAAGGACATAAGACGAATGCAAAAACATTGATAGAGGTTGTAACAAATATACTGAGAACCATAATAATCACATTTTCTAAGATTTCAGTATGAATGTTATTTTTTAATGGTTTAATATATTTTTTATTTAACTTCACAATGTTCAAAAATTTTCTTTTGGGGTGGATCTTATCTTTTGATAATGAAATGCATATTTGATTTATCTACTGTTTTACATTGCTGTTGGTAGCATGTAGAAACACATATATTAACAACTTATGCAAAGATTGTGAAAGAGTATAAATTATTATTTGTGCAATTTAATAACCATATATCAGGCTGTAGAATTTGGAATACATATATGGAATCGGATATTTGTAGAATTTCTTTTAATATCAGTACTTTTTTATAAGGTTACACTTTCACCATTAGAAAATCTCAAATACAGTAAATTCTCGATTATCCGGCATTGAAGTATCCGGAAAGCTCAACTAACCGGAAAAATTAGAAAATGAGTTTTTCTAAAAAATTTACATCAGAGTGCCAGAATTTAAAGCGCCCACACTGTTCCATTCACGCAGGCAATTTATTTTTGAAATGCAACATTCGCTCCGCACGGAGGGGCGTAGAAGGAAAGAAAAGCAATATACATTACAGTGACGTACACAGATTTCTTTTATGGGGGGAGGTGTTCAAAAGCAAAAGCGAGAACCAAAGAAAAAAAAAGTTCCTCACCTTTCTTTCGCCGAAAAAGCGAGGCCTAAAAACGAAATCGACAACCAAAAAAAAAAAAAAGGTTAAGAGTTAGAATCGGTAAAAAAAAGGCTACAATCTCCCCCATTTTTCCCATCACGCTCAACTATCCGGACTTTTCAGGTATCCGGGAATCAGCGTTTCCCAAGCATGCCGGTTAGTTAAGCTTTTACTGTACATTGCAAGAAAATAAAATCTTTCCAAACAATAATAGTTTGTTATGACTGCTAAAAATGGGTAAATGGTAATGAAGATTTCTGTTATTCTATGAATAAAGTGTTGTTTCTTTACTAATCAGGTGTGGCTCCTTCGTGGACGAGTGTGACTGATAGAAGCAGTACGTCCAGTCCTCGATCGAGTGTAGCTAGTTCCTCCGATGGGTCAGTGTACACTGATTCTGATTTTGCCAATGTGGTTGCGAAGGCAGCTCAGAATGCAGGCTTTCATCTTTTTAGGCCACATCCTACGCAACCGTCCAAATTAGGTAGGAAATTGCATATAATTGGTTTTTTTGACAATGACTTTTTTCCATGTGTATAATTTTGTATAAATGAATTATATTTGATTTATCAATGAGACTGAATAATCAATTTTGATATAAATTGTTTCTCATATATTTGGTAAGAATGTAATTGCGATACACTATGCAAGATTATTTTTCCTGAATTTGACTTAGTCGTATTACTAAGTCAAATTCAGAAGAATAGGGAAGATTTAAGAACTAATCAAAATTTATTCTGTCATTGGGAGATATATAATTGTTATGTAAGAATTAATGTAAATTAATTTTGTTTAGAAATTTTTTTATTAATGACCCATTAAATGTGGAAAAAAATATCCACTCTGAAAGAGAAAATAGTTTCATTAATTTTTTAACACATTAACTTCCACATTAAAAGAAAAGTTTTCCAGTAGTGCCAGAGCATTTGCTAAGTTTGAGTTGAGAATGACATGACAGTTAGATTTGCTATATAAATCCCTGCTGTCAAAAATAGCTTAAATTTATTACAACTAACATGGCAGTTAATATGTTAATAACGTTATTTTACTAGACTGAAAGAAATTTAATCTTCAAATAGTGTTTATTTTTGAAATATTCTATTCGAATGTCTGTATTAAGGAGAAAAGAAAAACATATTTATAAATATATTTTTAATATTGTGTTTGGTTTCTTTACTGATTTCTGTATTATTTAACTTCCTATTGTTTGAAGTACAACTTTCATCTCTGAGTGTTTGTTTAAAAATATGATTATTAAAATCAACCTGTATTTCTAATTGCAGAAACAACTCCAACTTCTTCTCTTCTAAGTCCTGTACATAATTGTTGATTGAAGTTGAAGTCATGAATTGGCGGATAAAGTTGCCCCATTTAGTCCTCTAAGAAATCGGACTGAAAAAACTGATTTTGATGTCCTGTAACAGATTCCATACTAAAGAGTTTTCTTCTTGTGAACTGTGAAAATAGAATTTGGAATAGCAATTTGTGTTAGATTAATAATATAGAATTTTTCTCAGAACAGTTTAGAAATCTTTATAAATAGAGTTTACCATGCATGAAAATTTTTTGAGACTTTTTAAAACTACTTTTTAAATTTTTGTACTTGAGTTTTGTAAGAGCTTGAAAAATCCATGCAACAACTGAAAAGTTTTATTCTATATTTTAATATTTGGATTTTTTTTTCTAAATTTTTGATTTTTAACATTCACCAATTTCATATTTTGCTTCTCAAATACTGTAAAAGACTTTCTTGCAATATACAACAACTATTAGAAGATTAGTGAAGGAGTTTTGTTTAACATTAATTTTCCCTATTCTTTTAAATTTAGATTTTTTAAAATATAAAATGTTTAATAATATAAATTTTATTTTAATTTAAAATTATTTGTTTTGCAATTGAAGTTTTAAATTTCTCCATGAGACAAAGTGTTTTTGACCTTGAATTACTCTTAAGTAGTAATAAAAAATGATTATTAGATATTATATGGTAGTATGGATTTTAAAAACGAATTTAAATATGCTATATTAGATAAACCTTTTATATTAGATAGGATTAAATTAACTTCAGGAAATATTATTTCAAAATAATTAATTTTTCAAGCTCTTACTTTTGTATATTTTGAAATCTTTACCATTATAATTTTTTGATAAATACAGTACTTACATTTTTTTTAATTCATAAGTCTTTCATGATAATTATTCATATGTAAATAGAGCAACTTATCATTAGAAATGTTGGATAATAAATACTTTTTAAATTTCTGGTTTTTTAAAAAACAATGTTGAAAATCTAGGTACTGATTTTGTATTTTGCAGTTTATCTTGACTGTGAAAATTATTTCATTTTTTTCATAATATTCATTCATTTTACACACCATCCTAGTGTTTACATAATAAATCTTTGCTTATCATGTTGTTTCTTCAAGTCCATCCCCTTTGGAATGTGTAAAATTTGCATATACATTCAAGACATTTATCCTTATAAGCCTGTTCATTAAACAGTGCATTTCTTAACAAATGCTGGTCACAATCATAGTGCATAATTGCCAAGTTTTATTATTAATATTTCGCGAGTGTTTTGTATTAAAATAGTGTTTATGCCATTTATATTCAATTCATCAGCTATTTTTTGAATACGCAAGATTTTTTAGTAATTTTTATACTCAAAATTTATGTAAATTAAAAAAAATTATATCCGTTTTTGATCAGTTTTAGATTAGCAAGTTAGAGGTAGCTTTCCAAAAAAAAAAAAAAAAAAAAAAAAAAAAAAAAAAATATATTACCACTTATAATTAATATTTTTATTCCATCTTTAAGCTGAATTTTTTTTAAACATTCATCTTTATTATCATATATCCTTAAAAAAATTATAGAAAATTTTCTTTTGTGTGCGGTTTTTATAATATAAAAAATATATCTCTAAATATTTGATATATAATGTTACATTTATGTTTGTTAAAAAAAAAAAGACTTGTCTTCTACTTTCTCATATACCTCTCCCAGATCAAAAACTGATCACTGACAGATATAAATAATTTGTAATCACATTTTTCATTCCAAGGATGCCTTGTGTTCCATTTGTGATCCAACTAAATGGGTGCCAAAGAAGCTTGCTAAACTTTATCGTCATGCCATATTTTCAGTCATGTACATGTGCGAACTTTGTATATAAAATGTAATTTATTTTTGTAATTAATTGTACAGATGTTTTATAAATTTTTTCCCCAAGGCTGAATTTTGTGTTTTCTTTCAGATAAAAAAAGAAATTACGCATCAAAACTAAAAAGCCATAAAAGCACGGATACACACATAAATGAAATAACCTTATTTTTAAACCTTTTTTAAGAGACTTGCATGTTGAGTTTTGCTAATTAGAAACTTTATTTCACTCTTAATACAATTCTCAAACAACATCATGGATGATGGAAATTGACTTGATTTCATTGATTCGCTAACTTAGCATCTTTTTCTGAAGTTGCATGAAGGCTATTTCCAAATGAGCCTTGTAATCATGAACTGTGGTCAACTGACAAGGTCAACTCCTTTGCCAGTTCTCTACTCTCAGCACTTCCACAACACCCCAACACGTGGCCATCAGAACGAAAATCGATTTGAGCATACATAAAACGATTTAATGCTATTAAATGGTTGTGTTCAGAATAATAGTTTATCACATATATATCATGTATTTCCATGCAAAAGATTTGACAATAAATACAAACTCGACTACCGACACATTTAGGATATATGGTTTAATTTTTACCTCATTGCAGCTAAGGAAGTTCTGTTAGTGAAGATGCAGTTGTAGACGAAGCAGCGGGGTATTTTTCTATAAAAGGTCATGAGAGTAATACCCTCCCATTATATATACTTTCACAATCATCTCGAAGAAACCCAGCTTTGCTGTATTTTTGGTGTTAATAGAAGCACTGATAAATCTACTAAAGACCCATTTACAATTTTTAAAATATTATCTTGCTTCCGAAGAGGAATAAAAATATTTCATGATTTAACCTATCAAGTTAATCCTTTACTCAGGCACTTTATCTTTTAAAAAATTCGAATAGCCCCCCGCTCTATCATTCTTAATCATACAACCATAACTATAATAAATAAATAATTAAAAATGATCTTACAACTAATGAAATTCCCCCTCAAATTTTCATTCTTCCTATACTTACATTCTGAACAAATTCATCATAAACCTCACCTTTATATATTAATACAAACCCAAAAATTAACAATACTAATCTTGAAATTTCGAATCTTTCATTTGGAAGGACCCTTATTATATAAGTAAATACCACTAATACACCCCTCATTAGAACCAATACTATTATATAACTAAATCAAAATTCCCTTAAATTGCACAACACTCTTCAGTTAATCATAAGGGACAATGCTCTGTTTGGAGGGAAAATAACTCTAATACCATTTATCGAATTAAAATGGGGAACTATTTTTAGTGACAGCATTTTTGGGAGACAAAATATCGATTATTGTAAAATGCAAGATGAGATTTTATTGTTTGAAGTTTTATATTGCAAGGATCAGATTTAACAATGCTACATGAAATGCTTAGTTAAAAAAGTAAAATATTAATGAAGTAATTTAACAAGTATTCATTTCTCGTGTATAGGTGGGCATTTTGCAAGTCTTTGCTCCTTAACAATTACCGATTTCCGCATTTTTGATTGAGAAGTGCAAAAGTGAGTACTAGTTCAACTTTTTTCAGGAAGGTTAGTTGCTTTTAAGTGATTGCGTATATAATTTATAGATTTAATATAAAGGCAATAAACCATGTCACTAGCTTGGGCTACACTTTTTTGAAGACGAAAATACAAAGAATGAACATTATCTTTCAAATTTAAAATGTAGACGTCTAGTACTTAATTTCTTATCTTTAAGTGATAAACTAATAATAAAGAAGGTTTACTTGTTTGAAAATGTATGAAAAAGGGTAACAAGTACACCATGCACCAACTTGAGGAATGTCTCCAAACTATAATATTAGGGCGTTTCATTTTTAAAACCAAATATGAAAAGGGCTGCATAAAAAGTGTATGTCAACTGATCGGAAGTGTGCGACAGGTGATAAACCATAAACGAATGAATTACTACCCGCCAGCCTAGGAATTGCGGAAAACCTGAATGACCTGGCCCCCGCGACAATTAATCGGGCACTGTCAGTGGCGGCGACTGGGTTGGAAAAAGTGAGCCGGCAAAAAAATTTATAAAAATCTAAAAAAAATCCGGGAACACAAGGGATAGACAATAAAATTTAACATTTTCGGAAAAAAATACTTAATTTTTAATTAACACTGTGGCTTTTTTTATAATTCCTAGTTTTAGGTAGCTACAATGAAATAAAAATTTAATTTTTCTCTAAAAAAAGCAGGGGTAGACTACCCCCTCCAACTCGCCGCCATTTGGTACTGTGGTCCTCGCATAATAGCCCTTATTACGAGCGACGACCCGTCATCGGCGGGAGGTATAATTCAACCTTCATCACTAGATCTGCTTGTTTATATGGCATGATCTCATCCCCATATGTGAGGTGCCCTCTTAAGTGGAAATTGCGACAGATGATAAAGGGATTTTAAGTTAGAGCCACCATCCTTGGAATGGGGTGTCACGAAGTCAATTATTTGCGCTTTCATCTCGCGAATTTCGTGGAAAATTCGACTAGGGAAGGATAAAAAAATTCTTAAAAATACAATATTCCCACGCCAGTAACCTTTGCCAGGTCACTGATTAAACTTTCAGTGTTTAATGTTTTAAAAAACCGAGCCTTCGATCACTGGAAACTTGCATTTATATTAAGTTTGTTAGATTTATTAAAGTAATTACTTTTGAACTCTAATTTCATAATTTATTCTGCTAGCTAAACGTAGTTATTAGCGAAAATCGTTCTCTCTTTGACTTCAAATCATATTCTCAACTCAAAAAATTAATGAAATCCAGAAAATAGTTAAAAATAAATCGTATACGAATCGAATCGAACGATGTGTTAGCGAAATCTATCTTCTCTCAGAGTTCAACTGGCTCAATGGTTAGCGTCTCCGGTCGGAACCGGGAGGTCGCGAGTTCTATCCCGGATTGTGTTTCGTACTCTGTTTTTGCTATAATTTGCAATAAGTTCGCACGGCAAGCTTGCTGCAAGTTCGTTTCATGGTGACTTCGGAGCTTTCGTTAACTTGCTGCAAGCTTGCACTCTTGTCATGACAAATTTGTGGCAAGCTTGCTGCAAACTAAAATTGCTATCTGGGTTAAGATTGATGCTCAGACCCGCCTAGAGGGGAGGGCAGGTGGGATAAAATCCTCTGGGCCCCCCCCCACCCGGGGGGGGGGGGAAGTGCAGCTGATCCGGGAGAATATATATTTTCTCATTTTCAAGGATATTTTGTTTTTATTCATGACAATGGGGTCCATCATGAATTGAACTATATTTTTCTCTGAATGTAAAACTCACGCATTCTCACTATATTAATAGAAATTACATTAGTTGTTCAGAAGTCAAATTTTGCAACCACAAGAAAGACTGATTATTCACCACAGTCAAAATTCGCAAGGGGGGCCCGCATGCCAGAGGTGGGTCGTTTGCCAGTATTTTTCCCCGGGGCCCGGTATGGCCTTCAGAGGCCCTGATGATGCACAAGTTGTTCGACATTGATAGGGTCTGTCTGGAACTGTCTTGTCAGTTATAAAATAAGTGGTTCAATTTTAACAAAATATAGAGCGCTCGAGCCTAACTGAAAATTCTCCGAAATTCGGCTCATGAATAAGAAACTATGCTAAACAAAAATTCTTTGAGCTAATCTACGAGTAATGGCTTAAGCTTCAATCATTTCCGGTTTAGCTAAGTCAGCCAAATAAATCATTAAAGAATTATCAAACTTGTTTGAAAAAAAGAATTAAAAAAAAGATTTAGACATCGAACTAAATCTTGTTTAATGTTATATACTAATTCAGGTTATCAAATGTCAATCTTCTCGAACATTTCATTTATTTTAAAATCTCGGTTTTTAAAATAAAAAATTTTGTTTGATAGTAGAGAATAACTACCTGTACATTCATAAATTTTTCCCCAAAAAAAGAAAAATTTAGATCAATTCTAACTGACAAGAACTGGGTATTGGATATCTAATGAACCACTGAAAATTTTTTATACTTCATTATGTTGAAAGCTTGTATTGCTAACAGAATACTCTATGTACAATTGGTATAATGAATTAAAATTTCGACTAACAAAAAATTTTATCATTGAATTAATATATTTTAATAATAGATTTAATATATGATCAATTTTATCAAGATACAAATGAAATTATTTGCAATTAATGGAATTAAAATAACTTTGATTTCTCATAATCATTTAAACAAAAAAGCAAGAATGAATAGGAATCAAATGAACAAGAGACAAGAATCTAAATAGGAAAACGTTTTATTCTATGAGAGCTAAATTAAAACACTAGAAAAAGTTTCATAAAAACAATGTATCAAATAACACATCAAAACAGTTTTAGTATAAATGTATATATAAAAATTAATCCATTACAACGAATATTAAATAAAGTATCAAAACATTTTAAAGTCCCGACTGCTAATTAATATTCCACAGTGATGGGATATTAAACAAATCACTGAGAAATAATTCATTAAGTATAAAAAAAATATTTCTATACTTCAAAGCTATCGAATATATATATTTCCAAAGGTTTTTTTTAAATTACTTTCAAAAGTAGCTGGATGCATCTGATTTTGGTAGAAATAAAAATTCTCCCTTTAAATACAGAGGCTTTTCTACTAGTGGATCCCAGAAATTATTAACCTATTATGAAACAGATGTAGCTTAAAGCCAGACATTAAATTCATATTGAATAGTATTCAGTTATTAAAAACTTCGAATTCATCCATTCATAATAAATCAAATCAACGTAACTGAATCTAAAGATGTCTTTAGTATAAAAGCATTTATACTCCATTTCAAAAAGGAAGTCCATATTTATTCTGAATATTAATAGTAGATCGCTAATATTACACCATGTCTG
>BGPR01003742.1:0-12927 GCA_013235015.1 Araneus ventricosus
ATATATATATATACTTTTTAACGAAGGGTGGTTTTGGGTTCTAGGGGTCATGATCGATGAAGATCTGCAGAAATTTTCCGAAAGTCGTGTCATGAGAACCATTGCAATAGGTAGACTTCCTATAAGGAATCTACCTAAAAATTTTAAACAAATGTTAGTTTGTACAAGAACCCTCATCATTTCGCTTCTCTTAAATATAAATTGAAATTCACCTCACTGAAATGCCGATAGGTTTCTGAATTTTAATGGGATTCAACTGAAAATTTTTTTAAAGTTGCTCTATATATCTGGCTTTGAAGTTATGAAAGAAAAATTCCGCTGTGTCTCGCGCATGCGCAGTAAAAAATTATTTAGTACGAACACTTATATTTCCTGTAATAATCGACATATTTACTTCAAAGTTTAATACAATACTTCTTTAGCATATTGTCAAGTGTTCTGCAAATTTGGAATAATTTTAATGAAAATTCTGTATGTTATAAGCAAAACACATGCGCAAAAATTTGGGATTTTTGAAATTAACATTTATATCTTCCGAATATTTGTGCTATGCTTACGAAAATGCATCTAAATATTATACACATTAAACCATAATCATTGATAAAAGTTACATCTTGTTATCAGCTTTCTGTGAGACAGGATGGGTGAACCTCCATTTTCGCCTTCATCCCTTTCTGGTGGTCCCCCAAATTACCCTCGTGACCGAGTCTTCACTGTAATATATATATATATATGATACTCTATTGAATGTCACATGATTCTCCAGAACTGATTTCGAAACATTGTTTTCGTATTAATTGCAAATTTCTCGCATTTTACAAAATGTTCCGTAACTTTTATATGCCAGTGTATTTCCGCCTTTTGGCTTGCTGCACGAGGAAACTCGTGGTATGCCGTTCTCCTTATTTTTTATCCACCTGTTTTAGGGACGCTTGATGCGTTTTACCGTCGCTTCATTTATTTTTTTTTCCACATCTGTTAAGAACTATACGAGAATGTTTAGGGGAGACCACTCCCGCGGGTTTCAAACGATAACTCGCCAAATTTGGTATTAGATTTAAAGCTGTTAACTCTAATGTTTGGCATCCAACTTAAGGGTTGCCGAAAGTGCTCAAAACTTAGTGATGGGACAGTACCGAGATCTTAGGTATAACCGAATTTAATGCTTTTATATTTGAAGTAATTGCTGTGAAAAATTAACTATAAAAATAAGAAGCACGATTACTTTATCAGCTATTAATTTCTCTCCATAGTATTGAAGATGGAGAGACTCGGTTTTCTTGGTGGAGCGAGAGCATTGGATTTTAGGTTTCAAGCAAAGCAATTTTTTGTAGTCTGTTCATTTCTAACATTTCTGCTCATATTGATATAATTTGATATACGCATAAAAATTGTTCATATTCATATTTTACTTTCTTATTGTAGCTTATTATATTATTTTTTGTCGTATGCATAAACAAAGCTACTTTAAAAATGTTAATTCTATTATAAAACACATCCTGAACAAACACTGTTATATTGTTTTCGTGACCATGTTTCAACTCAACTAATACACAATTGAATTTTGCACAGTTTTCGATTTTGCCTTTAAATTATTTTTTGTCATATGCATAAAAAGGCTTCTTTAAAACATGCTAATTCTATTATAAAACACATCCTGAACAAACACTGTTCTATTGTTTTCATGAGCATGTTTCAACTCAACTAAAACGGAACTGAATCTTGCATAGTTTTCGATTTCACCTTTAAATTATTTTTTGTCGTATGCATAAAAAAAGCTTCTTTAAAATATGCTAATTCTATTATAAAACACATCCTAAACAAACACTGTTCTATTGTTTTCATGAACATGTTTCAACTCAACTAAAACGAAACTGAATCTTGCATAGTTTTCGCTTTTTCCTTTAAGTTCAATTTTTGGGAGAGATTACAAGTGTGTAATAATTAGGCAGGTGTATGAGCACAGGAAAGAAAACAGACAAACGAGGCTCCTCAAAGAAGTACAGGTTGAATGCTTTGGTTAAAAATCTGAAGTTTCAAATACCTTTTTAACCATTTGCCACCACCATTTTTATTTGCAATGAACAAATCGAGATTCTTCCCACTGTATCATTTATGAAATTGCTAGAATAACGAATTATACTTCAGCAGAATTTGGGGCAAAGACCCAGGGATTAAAAATTCTTCTCCCTCTATCCGTGTGTGTGCTCCATGGTTCATTCGCTTGATAAATTCAACAGCTAGAAAATCATTGAGCGAAGAGAGAATTTTTATTCCTCTGTTTAAAATTCAGAGGAAACACGGAGGAAACGCGGATTCAGAGGAAAGTTAACGAACAAAGTAAAGAGAAGTCAGATCAAGTGAATATCCGATTACTACTTTAAGATGCAATATTACTAAAGTCGAAGATGCCCACTCTTATCCCACACTTAGTGAGGAATGTATAGTTACCGCAATTCTGCTCATCCTTGAAGTTCCCGCAGTCATTTTCTCCATCGCATCTCCAAATGTCAGCTAGGCAAATGCCGTTGCCGCAGTTGAACCAGCCTTTCGGACAGACAGATCCTGATGGAAAGAAGATTAAAAAAAAAGAAAGTGGAACAATTTATTTCTTTAACCAGGGGTGGATGTACACATTTTTACGCCCTTGGCTAATGTTCATAGTTCTCAGCCCCTCCCACATTTAAAAATTTATTTAGCAGGTAGTTTATAATCAGTGTGTGTGTGAGAGAAAGAGGAAATACTTTTTGCCTATAACTGAGCAAGCCAGCACAACCTGTGGAGATGGACAGTGTAAATGTACTGCTCAAATTATTTAATGTATATGGACGGAAAAGAGATCTGTTCTGCTGAGCACCTTTTTTGTGAGTTCAAGACAAGGGCCTAAATCAGCCGTTTCCAACCCTTTTTTTCATCCTGTACCTCTTGATTAGTCTCTTTATTTTTGTGTACCCCAACCATCCCTTCGCGCTAAAAAGAATTTAATGTTAAGAGCTTTCACTAGCTTAGGAGTCAAACAACTCGAATTAACTTAATACTATTAGGAAGATTTCTTTTATTTTACATTTCATCCCACTTTTGACGTAGACTTGAGTCTCTCCATGGTGGTCTAATGGTGTGTCGGGAAAGAAAAGAAATATGACGCTTTTCGCGCTCGGGTTAAACGCTTATAACTCCTCAACCAAACAACTTAGATAGTTGATGTTAGTTTCATTTAACAGAAAAAGGTAGACATTGAAGATTGCAAATAGAATTTTAGAATTTGGAATTTCGGTTTTGTCACAGTCGAGTTGCAAAGTTGGTGAAAAACACGAAGAATTTTAGTATAGTCACACTAGATTAACCATCACTATAGACTATATAGTTAATAGACGCATTGATCTACTTTAGTCACAGAAAGTCACAGTTGGGTAAGATAAGTGAGTATACGCCCCTCAATCCCAGCGGCCGTTTCGCAGAGACGGCCTACCGTCGATTTTTTTCATAGCAGTATTATTTCCAAGTCCTAACTAACGAAAACGGCATTGAAATCATTTCGCATTAACTAGCGATGAAAGCTATGAATTACTCACCGCCATAATCAAATGTTCCAATGGAAGACAATACCAATGCACTGCTTGCTTTTTTCGTGGAGCTAAGTTTTGTAAAATTAGGCTAAAACGGTACATGATTCGAATGGTTAGATTCAATGGAGGTGCAATTTCATGTCTAGAGCTGCTTCAAACTTACTGCGATATTTGTCAATAATACACGCATTTGACGAGTATGCTTTCTCCACAAAGTTTTATGATCATGAAAGGTTTGCATTTTATTGCTGCAGCATTGAGTTCTTGATATTCTACTTTTGTGAGGTGTAAAAAAGCAGCGGTGTCTTTTGAGAAGTCGTCTGGAGCATGCGCAGTAGGGTGGATCGAAAAGTATAGGAAAATTGCTTTTGGAAATTATTTTTGGCATGGGGTGGGAAAGTTGTGTCTTAGGTATATTAGTTTACATATATTTTTTTTTTATTAAAATCCATTCATATCTTCCAGTGCACCAAAAATAGATAAAAATGACATTTTTTTTTGGAAATTTATAAAAAAATATTTTCAGAATTTCCTTTAGCGCCAGGTAAGGAAGTTTTGTTTTGGGTATATTATTTTACGTTTTTTCATATATATTTTGGGTATATTATTTTACGTTTTATTAGAATTCATTCATATCTTCTGGTGGCCCAAACGCCCCCCACAAAGTTAAAAATTGACATTTTTACAAATATCTATTAAAAATTGTGAATTAATGAAAAATATTGGAAAAATTGGCAGACCATTCAAGTATTAAAGTACAAACTTATAAATAATTATAATTTTATAATAATACATGAAGTATAAATTTAATAGTTAAAGCAATAAATCACAAAACTTATAAAAAGTGAACATACATCATAGATTTTTTAATTCTATTAGTTTGAAGATTTACAAATTTCTAAAGGATGTAATCCTTTTTGGTATTATAATGCTTTTTAAGACTTCTTGATTGTAGCCGTGCCTCTTTTCTCCATATACACTTTCCGATGCTTCAGACAGTAAACGAAAACATCTTTCTACATCTTGGGAATGGCATGGATATTTTGTCCATTCCTCCGTTTCTCTAACTTTTACCATGGCCTCAATTTCTTTAAATGGCACATTCATCAAAAGAGGTGGTGTTGCCAGTTAATAAGTGCAAAATAATCCTCTGCTTTAAAGTCTATTTTTGGTACTTCAAAAATTCTTACTCTGATGATCCTCCGTTTTCATTTCTAGCACAAATTAGTTTTCGTAGTGCTAAAGACCTTATATTCTCTCTGTTATCTATGAGCATTGACAATAGCAATTTTTCAGGATGAAAAAAGAAGCTAGTTCGTTGAATAAAAGTGTCTATTATATTTCTTAAATTGGGTTCCAAATATCTAGAAAATGAGATAAGTCTCCAAATATGCTGCGCTCCTTCTGTTATGGAGGGCTTTGTCTTGACATGGAACCACACAGATTGCATATACCTTCATAATATATGTTGCAAGAATAATAAGATGGTCAAATGGTTTTTCTGTGACCACATACAGCCTTAAAATTCTACCTGCAATTGTTAGCCACCTTGAGTGAGCAACTGGACCAGGCTTTCTTAATACCATGTCAGAATAACATTCACCATGTGATATCGCTAAGCAAATATCATATAGATATTGCTGATCATTGCTGAGAACCATTGTATCTATATTATCTGACATTTTATCCACACTTATTGAAGAAAAAGGAGCTACAGGTTTGATTGCTTTACCAATTGGTCGACAAAATTGTTTAAGACCAGTTGTTGCACCATCCAAAGAATTTAATAGATGACGAAGAGGTAACTCATTTGTTTGAAGCAAAGAAATGCACCATTGCAATAATCTATTGAGGCCAGTTCCATCAAGCGAATAATGCCTCCTTTGTGCCCAGTATTAACATTTGTTCCATCGCATCCAATTACTGTTAGCTCATTTAATTGCATATTATTTGATGCAAAAAAATTGAGTATTGTTTCATTTATGGCTTTGGCTCCTCCTGTTGCAGCAGTAACATGTCCGATATACACAGAGTTAGGTTCGTTTGCAAAAGTAAAATGCTCCTCCTTCGTGGTCTTTGGGTAGTACTTTGAGTTCTTCTTAATTAGCACTTTTGTGTTGTCTTTTCTCCCATCGAAATATAATCCGATTAAAAGAGACCAGGACACTGTTAACTTAGTAGACTCTGCAACTGCATTTTAAAGCTTTTTACGCTGTCTAAGAATTTTATTGCGATCTATCACATGCGAAGTCTCTCCTTCGTTTACAATTCCAATGTCTTGTAAAACAGCACTGGCAAATGTAGCAGCTGCTCTATCTTAAATTCCGTATCGGTCACATCCTTTTCTAAGGTAGGGACATCTAAACGAATTTATGATTGATATTTCAAGGTAATTACATCCGTATCTGTATACAAGTACAAAGACATAGTGTTGAGCTCAAGCAGCTCCATTGATTAAGCATGAGCAGCATCAGCATCAGTTTCAACCATTTTACGTTTTATTCTTTTGTCTTCCATCTGTTTTTTCCCCCTCTTCTCCTTTTTTTAAGTCCCAATTACGTCCACTTCTCCAATAACCATTTTTCTTTCTAATCTTTGATCTTTTATAAACAATCGATCAGCAAGTGGAATTTTCATGTCTTTTTAGCATTTAAATGTATAGAAATTTGTACACTTACAAAATGTGATATCGAACAAACACGATATTTTTTCATTACGATATTTCCAATTTTTGTTGGTATTTTTTATCATTCCTTCGCCCTCTCCCCTACGGTTCTTTAATACATTTTTTATTTTTTATTTTTAATTCGAAAGTAGCATAAAAATCGTTTTCGCAAATATTTAAGTGTCTTGGGGTACGGAAGATATTAAACAAAGTTGAAAAATTTTTGCATGTATGCTAGTACACTTAAAAGACAACTTTTGCACCCGATGCTGATTACTTTATCCACACTTGGAATTTTCTACCCACCCTAATGCGCCTACAGAGCGCAAACACACACACATATATACAGGTTCGCATGCCCCGTTTCTTTAAGTGGAGATACAAATATGCTACAGGTGCTTTGTGAATGAACTTTTGACACATCATGATTTGCTGCATTGCCTCATTATTTAATTAAAATAAAAATAATGATGTTAATATTGCGAACTACGTGTCAAAGACTCGAACCTGCAAAATTAACAAAAATTAAATGTCATCATTTGACCCCTCCCAACCTTTCATCTGCTAAAAGAATTTAATGGATACTTTTCAAAAGCAGTCATAAAAGTTTCCACAAAGAAGTAGTTAAAACTTAAAATATTTATAATACAAAGCAGAAAATACACGTGTCTGTCTGTCTGTCACAAGAAGTAACGGCGAACAAAAGCAAAATGAAGTTTCCACATGCCAATATGGGGTTCATTTCTGGTTCAACAATGATATTTTCAACTTTCAAATTTAATTAATTTTGAAGATGTTTAATTAAATAACTAAAATTAAGCCAACTTCGGCGTTTCTGCGCAGTTTTTCGCCAATAACTTCTGAAATAATTTCTGAATGAAAAATATTTATAAACCATTTTAAATAGTAAATAATTAATTATCGTAATTAAAGAGTAAACAATTGATGAAAGAATACAAATTTTTACCTCCCATTTTATATTTTTTTCAAATTCATTTTAAATAATATTATAATAATATATTATAATTTGTAACAATGCTTTCTTTTGTTGTAATTAAATTTTAAAAAATTGTATTCTTTCATCAAATCCTTCACTCACGTGTTTTCGCCACTACACTGTTTTTGTGATGAAAAAAATTATTGCTTCCTTTGGGTATTAACAGAAATGCAGAATTTTTACCTCCGTTTCTATTTTGTAGCATGCATACTGTTGACGCCTTTCAATTGTGAATTGGCATTTTGGCAATAAATGGTTGCCAGAATATGTGAGCGGGCCTCTACTACGTTCTTACATTTTCTTTTGAATCATGTATATAGTTGTGTGCGATCGTCGAAATAAATGTTGTGTTCGTGAACAAGGGTTCTGCCTTAATTTTCTAATTAAACGGACATTACATTATACGCAATCAACTCCACTGCTCTCCGCGAGTTTGGACTGAAATACATACCGTTTTATACAGTAAAACCTGTTTAAAACGGACACTGCAAGAAACCGAATCTTGCCTTTAGCGGAAAAAATATTTCGTCCCGTCGAAAAATATAGGAAGATCCATAGTACATTTCCTCCATAAAACGGAACCTGTCTAACGCGGAAACGGACAGAATTTCTAAGACCAATTCACAATATTTCATTGTTAGAAAACCTGTTCTAACGGACAAAAACTCTCGCGTTTTCCAAAAATTCTTTTTATTTTCTTTCTCATATACTAATATCATTTTAAATCCTCAGATATTAATGTAAAAAAAGTGTTTAGGCAAATCTACTTAAAAATGCTTGCATCGAAAATTATTCATCAGCCGAAGATATAGATGGAAGTAATCTGCAGTTTGTTGAACAAGGGTAAAGTTTCCGATATGAGTGCGAAAGAATTCATATCTATCGGCGATGATATTTTAACAGAGGTTCCTATTGATAATGGGAATGATATAATTCAAAGGCATACGAGCAATGATAGCAGTGATGATGATGAATGTAATATAAATGAAAACATTTCCGAGAAAGAACAACTCAATATTAAATCATATAGATCCTTTTCAGATACTGTACCTGAATTTGAAAAGTTTGCCTAAGTCAGGGAGATGCTGAAATGCGTGAACTTTTTAAGAATACGAGAATATTAACGGAGCGAAGAATTATTCTTATAAAGATATGTACAGAAAACAATTCTGGATTATTTTAAAATGTAGATTTAGCAAATAAACTTATTTTCCTTAAATTTGTATCTTTTGAGTAAGGATAATCAATTGTTTAGAGTAAGTAATGACTATTATATTTATTTCTATTTAGTGCCAAAAGGCAATATTATTATAATAAAATGCTTATAAACATATAACTTTTATATGTTTCATAATTTTTATTGTTATTGCGTAATTTTAAAATTTAACTAAAATTTAATTTTAAAATGTGACACTTATTAAAACGTAATTATCGTAATATTTATATTTTTATGGTATTTTGTTAATCTTAGAATATCTTTTACATTACAATTGATTTATTATAAATAATGATTGGATACATTTTAAATCCTCATATGCTAATGAGCCCTGTCTGAAACGGAAAACCGAGTTTAGGTATAGATACGCAAAACTATCGAATGACGCTAGTTTAATTATTCTGCGATGTTACGTTATACACAAGGAATTCCTTCCATGGTTCCCACAATCAAGGAGAATGCGTTCAAGTCTTGAAGCGACTAGATCTTTGGAAGGCCACGCCGTTGTTTCTCCATCACAATAATGCACCGCACATTTCCCTCCTTGTTGTCAAATTGCCTGTCAGAACCTCACGTTCCGGTACTTCCACAACCAGCTTATCCCCTGATCAAACTGACCCTCGGATCGAGGATTTGTTTGAGGGGTAAGGATTCTCGAGTTCCGAAGAACAGCGACGAAGGCTCTGGAGGACGTGAGCGTGAAATCATCCGCACTTGCTCACACGTTATTCCCCGTAAATGAGCATACATAACGCGGTTGTTCTATCTTTTTCTTTCAACATTCTTCTGATATTTTGCGAAATGAATGTAATTGCAATCTGTACAGAAACTTTATTGTGAGAGCGAAGAGAGGTCCTCTTTTAACTCGACCCTCGTCGTTTTCGTCTGTTCGACTGACAGTTTGTTTGTTACGCACTCACGGCCAAACGCGTCGCTTGAGTTTCTTCGAATTCGGCCTGAATGTTCCTTGATGCCATTGAAAACGACGAATATGTAATGATTTTTATTTTGATTCTGTTTCAAGATGGTAGTCGTTTTAATGACTATGCCATCAGTAGAACATTTGTCGGGAGAGGGCTTCAATGTTTAGCACCGAAGGCCGCGGTGGTGTTGTGGTAGGGTTTCGGCTTTGTGACCAGAAGGTGCCAGGCTCGAGACCCGATTCCACTGCAGAGCCATGTATTGGGTTTGTTACACTTTAAATCATAGATAGGGGGCCAAACTTCCGTCTGTTGGTATTTTGCGAAAGTTTGGAGAGGGGGTGCCAGCTCTGGTGTCGTCCTCGTCATCTGACCGAGGTTCAAAGTTACAAGGATCGTCCCAAAATAGTACTCGTGTTGCTTCAAAACGGGACGTTAGTATAGCTAAACTAAAACCCAATGTTTGGTACCATTTAAAACATTTGAGCTATTTTGGTAATGGCGAGACACTTAATTGTAATTTGGTAAATACCGATAAAAGCAGACTTTTAATTGTAAGTTTACGAATACTGATAAAAGCAGAGACTTGAGTTAATAATTCGAATTCGGAAAAACAAAAAAATGGCTAAACCTTTAAAGACTGCCATGATGTGAAAATCTTTGATTTTTTTTCCCTGCGAGATCTACTGTTCACAGAGCTACTTGTATTAAAAAAAACGTATGTGGCTATCTTAAGGCGACCATTCATATCTCTTCCAAAATGGAAATTTTGGCACACGTGAAGGAAAAAACGAGCGTCAAGGTCGAAAACCTGTGAAATTTGGAAGAAATTATTTTGACTGGTGGAATTCCACCCAACTCAAATTCTAACACTTCATGCGCCGATTCTTTAGGTGGGACCCTCATCGAGGGTAGTGGGCACATCAAACGATTTGACTAGATTGGGACCTCGCGATGAGGCTACCTTTATCAGAAATCCGCTGAGTGGGGGATCGAAGAGAAGCCGTAGAGGGGAGAGAAGACCGCTCTCCCTACTGCCAGCGCACTTTGGAGCTTCAGGTGAATGACGTGCCTGATTTTTCGACTTGAATGGGTGGCAAAAAAAAACCAGTGTTAGCGCAAATGGATGGAATGGAGTAAAGATGAATTGACGGCTTTAATATACGAGAATGGACATGCAGAATCAATCCAAGAAGGGGAATCCCCAATTTGAGTCTCGCTCTCCGGTACAGAAACTGTTGAAGGAAACTGATGGACGCCAAAAAAGCCGATAACGTTGGAGGCTTATCGTTGAATTCGTTTCTTATTTGATTCTCTTCAAATAATTACGGGTTTGAATGGATATTATTTTCTCTAAGGAAATCTTTTCATAAGGGGCATTTACAAAATCGCTTCATCTTTATTATTTCATTATAGCGCTGAAAAGCTCCTGAAATCCTTTCTGACTACTCCAGCCCATCTTGCCTGGAAAATTATTAAACTTAAAAAGCCTTGTCGTGAAGTCAGAGAAATGAAATTATGAACTATGACATTGAAGATATTCATTAATGTAGTTAAAATCGACATTTAGGTAAGTATATTATTTAATCAAAAATCACACCAGTTCGGAGAGGAAATGCAACTATAAATCAGTTCGAAATATTAAACGATGATAGAATGAATTATTTAACTTAAATCTATCAAAATTAAGCAGCGTATTGCAATCTGATTCGTGCTATATGGATGGATGGGAAACGCAAAAACTGTTAAAATTTGCAAATTTTAGTTAACAATAGCAGAATAAAATTTTGAAAAATTCAATAGTATTACGCTGAAAATTGATAAATTCTAAATGACATCAAGCGCAATATATGCATGGTTTAAAATAAGCTCTGAGTAATGGATTTCATAAAAAAAATGACTGGTTTTGCTTTATCTTTTTATACTAAGAGAGTCGATTAAATATGATAATTATCCGAATAATTCGATATAGATTGAGTATAATTTTTTGATAAACATTGTTCTTTATTACTGTGAAATGAGAATATTAGCCCTATATTAGCGGACTTCTCATTTCTTACCCATTCATATCTAATGAATTTAATCTTTAATGCCAAAGCAAATTCGTTCTGTTCTCTGAATTGAATTAAATAAAAAGAAACTACTTCTTCTGATCTTGGAAACCTTTAAATCTGTCATTAAGGTGTCAAACAAAGATATAACTGTTTTTATATGCCCATATTTATTGGAAGATGAATTTAGCTTACTTGGATTCAAAACAAAAGAACAATTTAAAGCCTTCCTGGTCTGTTAATTTGAAGTTGTAAATATGATTCACCATTTCTTTCTCCAACAAGTAACAGAAAAGGAATATTAATCCACCCACACACTAATAAAAAGTGTGTAGTTTTAAGTTCCAATATAAAGTAACATTTTCAATCATTATTATTTACTTTTCTAACACTTTAGAACTAATTAGCAAAATTTGAAGAAGTGCTATGATATTTCATTAAGCATCGAAGAATTCATGATGTATTTTCAAATGTAATATAAAAAACCATAAGCAATATAATAACTAAAATGTATCTAAGTGTTTTATTTCCATATCCTAGATCGTATCTGAGCCCAGCGCCTATTTCGATTGCTTATATCATGGAAAATGTAGCTTGAGTCGAAATTTCATTAGGTTATTTAGGCATATAAAATTTAAAAATTTCTAAATATGTATATACAAAAATACCATAAGTTTTAAAAAATCATCGCAAAAGTAGTCATCAGCAAAAATAATGTTTCTAAGATTACCTTTTGGTAAGAAATGTAACAAAGATTCTCCATGTACAGCCAGGTTACGACAAGTTATTAATAAAAGCGTTTAATAAAATGAAGTACTGCCTACCAACTAAATAGCGATCATTTTCCCAAACCACAAAGTGGAAACGAACTACTTCCGACCGACAAAATGAAATGATCAAGTCTTCTCTTCCGGTATAGCAACGGTTCCGTACTTTTTTTTTTTTCGTTCTTAATGAAGCAAGATTGAACATCAAAGTTGGAAAGAAAAAGAAAACGTGATTTTGATTTTACGTCGGAAATATTTCTAAATAGGATAAAAAAAAGAAATCATATTTTTTACCTGACGAGACTTTCGCTGCCAGCATGAGGAAGAGCACACAGATGAGGCCCATGTTCATCCAGTCACGTCCAGATGACGACTGTAACAAATCGTGTGGTCAGTCTCCGCTCTTATCTACCAAGAAGATTACGAAAGAATGGAAGGGAAAATATTTTGTCACTTTTTTAGTCTCGGCGATATTGAAGCAAGAATGCAAACAGCTCGGAGCATTTTTTGAAAGCATGTTTCTCAAAAAGCTAAAAGTAAAAATAAAGTGAACGGGTTAGTTTGTTTGTTTGGGGGGCACAAGAGCCATCATTGCTTCACCAGGGCCTGCAAACAGCTCGGAGCATTTTTGAAAGCAATGTTTCTCAAAAAGCTAAAAGTAAAAATAAAGTGAACGGGTTAGTTTGTTTGTTTGGGGGGCACAAGAGCCATCATTGCTTCACCAGGGCCTGCAAACAGCTCGGAG
>BGPR01003742.1:21659-128739 GCA_013235015.1 Araneus ventricosus
CATCGGCATGTAATCGACACCATCCATCGGCATGTAATCGACACCATTGGCATGTAATCCAATTGGCTGGAAATAGCGTGTATCTGATGTGCATCGGATACGTTTCTAAGCTTTCTTCATATCTTAGGGAGTTTCTGTTTATAGATTCAATGAAAAGTGTAGGGAAAGAAAATAAGAAAGTGAAACCTTTAGCAAAAAAAGTGTGGAAATCTTTTATACATCAAATTACAAGCAACAAACTACAAATTTTATTAAATTACATGAAATGAAAACAGTGTCCACAAATGAGCAAAATACAAGATTTATCTCAACTGATTTTATCTTACTTATTATAACATTGTTAAAGAATATGCAGAAAAAAACAGAATCTTAAGAATGCATCGGTTTTAACGGGGAAGCACACAATTAAATATTTTTTAGAAATAATGATAACGGTTTGATTCTCATAACAGCAATGAAAAGCATTGCTGCAAATTATACTTCAAATGATTTCTATATTAGGAAAGACATTTAAATGTTCATAAAAATTAATTTATTTGTTATTTATTTATAAATTACTTTTATTTGTTTTTTTAAAATTAAAATTATATTGAAATCTTTACAAAACTCATTCCGAAGTGCACATTTCAACCCTTTAATATTTGTGCCAAATTTGATAGCTCTAAGCCAAACCGTCTGTCCTGTGAAGGGCTACAAACGGAGACAGACACACATTCAGTTTTATTATTATTAGAGATAAAATTTTTAAATCAATCGATTTTAAATAAACTTTCTTTCATCAAGTCTCGTTACTTTTAACTCATTTAATTTTTACAACAATAACATTGTTTTTTTATGATTCAGAAGCATAACGTACTGTTATATATATAACAGGTTAAATGGTATTACATATGTAATACCATTTAATTACAATAAATTTTATCTCGACCGTAGCTAATTGAATTTTACTTAAAATGATTCATGATAAAATTTCCTTATTTATTCATTTAATTTAGTAGTTTTGGTTCTTTTCTGGTGTTTTACAGGCAAAAATGTTCATTATTCCACTCTTTCACGCTACGTTTCGTCCATTGCACATCTTTTACTATTTATCCTGTTGAATTGATTGTCCAGTGTAAATACTCAGCCCAGTGAAAATATTATTTCATTACCTCCAAAGATTACAATAAAATGAAACTGTTGAAATAGCATAATTTGTTCCACTATTCGACCACCCTTGTCGTGTTTTTAAAAAACTGGCTACTACTCAGGATATCCAGCGGTTTTCAGTTCTTATCAAAAATCAAGACTGTTTCTGAAGAGTCCAGTTGCTTCACACAAGTTCTGTCACATGATAACCACTGCCTCGTATTCGTTTTCTGAAAGAAACCAAAATTTGATTAAAAAATGTTTGAAAAAAATGTAAATTCTGATGAAATAATGCAAGAAGAAATTTCACTAAAATGAATTAAATTGCAATGAATAGCAGTTTACTTGTTCAATACGTCGGGAGTGTATTCAAGCCTAGAATTTTTCCTACACTTATACAATATGAGCTGGTTTGTGTTTTCCTAACCAGTGTAGAGAATCCAGAGTGCATTTGATCTCTTCCCTTCAAAGGATTGGTTCTAAAATTCGATACGATCATACAATTGTGATGTCGAGACCACATACTAAATTTTATTTCTCTAGCTTGTTGCAGTTTTGAGTAATCACATTCAAATTTTTTTGTGCTAGAAGGTCAGCTTACTAATTGGTAAATCTTAAGGAATAAGTTATATACACTCTGACCCAAAAGTTTATAGAATCTTGTATTTTGCTTATATTTTTTGTTGCATATGATGTATTTCGATGCAACCTACTGTATAGATATGTTATTTCTATTATATTGAAAATAAACAGCCAATTTTTAAATCGTAGAAAAAACAGAAATAACCTGTCCCAAAAGTTTATAGACAAATGCAATTTTATGCAAATATGGTTTTGATAATCACGACGTCGATTTTGAGCCTAATAAATACGTTGTAAGAAAAGGAAAGCGGTCGTTTGTTCTGCGTTTCAAGATGCCTAAAGCTTCGCAGCTCTCTAATGAAGAAGGGAGTAAAATTCTGCATTTGAAATTGCTCGGTAAGACTATTAAGGAAATATTGAAACTTTTAAATCGTTCTAAAAGTATGATTTATCATGTATTATCTCGTAAAACGCCATATGAGCCAAAGCATCGATTGGGAAGAACATGTGTGACAGATATTCGCAGTGATAGACGGATACAAAGAATGGCTTCCAGTCAGAAAATGTCGGTTCGCGAAATTACTAGGACTTCCCGGTTGCAAATTTCCAAGAGCACTGTTCATAGACGAATTATAGAATCTGGTTATATGATCCACGCAAAATTGGCACGCAGATTACCACTCTCAAAGCTTCACATTAGTAAGAGATTACAATTTGCTTGTAATCATATGCCATATGGTGATAAATGGATGGCTGTCCTTTTCCATGATGAAAAAAATGGAACCTCGATGGATCTGAGGGGAATATAAAATATCGGAATGATTTACGAAAAGAGGCCTGGAGCTTTTCCAGTAGGCAAAGTAGTGGTGGATCTGTGATGGTGTGGGCGGCTTTCGGTTTCAACGGTCAAGTGGGTTTGGCCTTTTTAGATGGCCGACAGAATTCTACTAAATACATAGGAAACACTAGAAAATCATCTTATGCCATTTGCAAAAGAACATAGGGGGACGAAATTGGTAATATCAGCATGATGATGCTCCCATCCATATATCCAATGCTACGAAAAATTATATAAATTCGAAAAATGTTACTGTTCTTGAGTGGCCACCGATGAGCCCTGATCTAAACCCAATTGAGAATGTGTGGGGCATTATGTCTCGGCAGCTATATAAGAATGGAGGTCAATTTTATTCAGTGAATGCCTTGAAGACAGCCATTGAAATTGCATGGTACAACTTGGAACCAGAGATATTACAAACCTTAATTATATCGATGGATAAACGTGTATACGACATCATACTGAAAAATGGAAAGACTTTAAATTATTAAGAACATTGTATTGAGCACCTTTTGTTGAAATGTCACATTTTCTATAAACTTTTTGGGACACCTAATATCTCCATTTTGTTATATAACTGAAATACAAATTGTTATTTTTTCTAAATATTTCGTTGAATGCAAGTCGCATATGGTTTGAAAAAACATATTTGTAATTGTTGTTTGTATGCCTTTCCGTTTTGCTAAAACATATCTTTTACTACAGTCTATAAACTTTTGGGACAGAGTGTAGCTGGAAAGTTAGCGAAACTTCTTTTCATTCATAATTCTGGCGATATACGGTATATAATATTTTGTCAAAAAGAGTTTTGACAAAATTAGAGGATTGATAATCCGGTTACAAAAAATCGTTTGGTGAGCGTATGTGAATGTAATCCAACCAGCAGGATAAAAAAATAAATGAAGCTTTATTCCACGAAAATTTTGGAAAAAACACTAACGTAGCACAGGTAACAAAAGCGAACAGCACTTGCATAAATTATCAACAGAGATCACCAAAAAATCTCAGTCGCAGCACTTTCAAAAGCTCTCAAATGTCTCTCAGTTCACCAGCTTCACTGCTGATCAAAGTCCAACTGAACTCTCTTAGTTTGAGAGCTTGCTTTTATACCTTTTAAACAGGAAATTACGTCAATAAGTAGGAAGTGACGTAATCTCTAGAAGGTTCATGACATTTCTGACTCCCAGTAGAGATAGGACTCCATTTCAGGATTTTTCTAGAAGATTCCTTTTGTCGCCAAAATTAGCATGTCAGGGAAACAACTTTACAACTTTGTAGCAATGCGCATCAGGATGAAGAAAAAATGCAACGGAAATTTGGATCGTTGTGGTTGACTTTGAAAGGGTGAAAATAGCAAAAATGCGTCTCAAAATGTGTCGCGGAAGAAACAAATAAATCACTACAAAAACATTTATGGGACAAGAGTTTGAGTTTGAGTTGTTTTGATGGCGCAAGAGCCATAAATTTGAACATGCTGTGCCAAACTAAACTGGGGAGAAACTGGGACAGAATAGGTACAGCACAGATTGTAACACACGGAACAAGCATAAATGTTGCAATAGATGTTAAAAGTAGAGCCCACGGATGTCAATGCATAGGGCACAGCGACGCCCGTAGGACCGACTAGCGGACAGACTCGAAGAATCCGGATGTTTCCTGGATTTCTCTTGTGGTGGTCATGACAATGGCTGTCAGATCTTTCACGGACTCGATCTTCTATAAACTCCCACTTTGCCTCCAAAAATTAACTAAAATTAAAGGCTCTCTAAACTAAATACTTCGGGTAATGAAATTCGTAAGAGAAAATGCAAACCTCTTAATTCTGTTTCCTGACCTGACAGGCGACAATTCTTCAGAAATAAAGATTCTTCCCCAAACACCTCATGTAATGAAATATGAACACTCAAGGTCTCACGAACCTTAATGAAATTTGAAATATCGAGCAAACAACATCTGGTTAAAATTAGAAATGTGTTTATAAGTTTCAATAATCTACTGTTACGCTTACCACGCCTTCCAATCTTCTCTGCCGCTCCACAAGATTCTTGAACTGAAGAGGTGTAGTTCACATACTGGACCTTTGATACAAACATTTCGGTAGATTTTCTGCAAAAGACAGCGTTTATGACACTCAACATAGTAGTTTTTATCGCAAAAATAAAATGATTTATAGACGGATGAACTAAATTTAAACACTACAGAAATGTACAGGGTCAACGAAAATGGCTGTACAAATAATATCTCTATATTGCATAGATAAATATCCGCAGTGTGTCCTAAAAGTAGATTGCAAACTTTAAGTGTAGGCCAGACATACAGAAACAATTTTTTCTTACATGTGGTTGAAAAAACACAGGGTGACTGCTACAAAAGGCTATTTGTCAATGAAAGAAGTATAAGAAAAGCATACACAAGATAAAGGGGCGGGGGTATCGCGAATTTGTATTCCATTAACACGTTCACGACGACGCTGCAATTCATATTTCTCTCCCATGGGCGGCTAGTCGAAGAGCGCTTTGCTTTATTGGGCGGCGCCGATTGAAAGTGAAAAATGAAATTTTACCGCAGTGATAGCCATTGTTGCACTTCCTTATGCTGAAGGGCTTTATAAATGCTTAAATTAAAAAAGCGTACAGATTATGTCACAAAGTAAACTAAAAGAATAACGACGTATTGCAATCGGTGTGAGAGTCAGACAGCCATTTGTTTGAAATGTTTTAAAAAATTGCATAGAAATAAATAAACAATTATATTTATAGCATTGAATTGTTATGTTTATATTATCGAATTTATTATGTAAGTTATGTTTATAATTGAAATAAAATAAATCCTACTTTCTCAATTATTATACATTAAATTTCCATGATTTTATTTTTCAACCATATAGAAATTTTTTCTAGTTACGAAACGAACTAAATTGTTGGTGATACGCGCCGCCTGAGGAAACATTCAAGTGCGTGTCACCGGTGGTGCGCGACGCCTGGTGAAACGTTCAAATGCGAGTCACCGGTGGTGCGCGTCGCGTGATGAAACATTCAAGTACAAGCCACCGGTTTTGCGCGACGCCTGATGAAACATTCAAGTGCGTGTCACCGGTGGTGCGCGACGTCTGGTGTAGCATTCAAGTACGAGCCACCGGTGGTACGTACCGCCTGATGGGACATCTAAGAACGAGTCACCGGTGGTACGCGCCGGCGCGAACGTGTTGAACCTAAATTATACACTTTATGCTTTTCTTATACTACTGTCTATGCTTTTATTTTAAACCAATTCCCTGACAAAGAACGGTCGGCCCTTGCGATGCGTTTGTGACCTCATGTGGCATTATTAATATAATATATTCTTGTATGCCTGGCTTACCTTTAAACTTCGCAAATAATCTTTTGGGATACCTTTACTTTATACATCTAAAAAAATTAGAAAAATTCAGAGTACTCTGCAAAGAAAATCATAATGCTCCCTTAATTACTTTTTAATTGTTTTCACAAGTGTTCAACTTTTTTCGATGACCCTGTTTTAGTATAGTGTGATGATTTCATTATACAATGTAGCATTCTAGAATGAAGTCATTCAAATACACATGAAAATTACATGCATGATAAATGTTTTTCTGGCATATATCTATACAATTCTACCATTAACATGAATTTTTATTAACTGGATTTCATTGGATGTACAATATGCATTATAAACGAAAAAATCAATTGAAGCCATCACACAGATCTTATTGCTAACGGAGAACATTCGAAACACCAAAAAGGACGACTGCAAAGTCAAAGTGAATTTTCATATTATAAAAATCAATATGTTGACAAACCATGCAAAGTTTAATATTCTTAATTAGAATTAAACTCAGAATTAAAGTAAGTAAAGAAGCAACATAATTATGTTCTTAATATATACAGCCAAAGTATGTAATTATGTGAAAATAAAAAAAACATATATTTGGAGAAGCAGATATTCTACAAGATCTGGTTCTTAAATGTTTTAAGAATAAGATTGGCGAAAGCATATCTTCAATAAAAATAAGAAGTATTCATCATTCCTGTTGGCAATAAGTATTGCGTGTGAATAAAAAAAATAACGTCCGCTTACGTCAATTCTTCATTACCTGTATCTCCGGTAGATGAGCACCGAAGTTGCGAGTAGACAGACGCAGACCACTACCAGCACAGCACACACAATCCAAACGGGATGCGGTTCGTTCGATGAATTTCCGGTGCGTTGCAGGTTCTTTTCACACCTCTCTCCTGCGGAATGAGGAGGGCACCTGCGAAGAAAGAATTCATCGGACAAATCATCATCAGTCACTTCCGCCGTTGCAGAGGTAAGAAGATTTAAGGAGGTGGTGCCGACTCAAGTGTAGTCCTCGCCATCTTATTACTGTCCTAAATCACATCCTAATCAAACTCGGAAAGAGTGCGTCGCCCAGGCAAGGCGTTTATTTGTTTTGATTCCGTAATTGATCCAGTGTAACTTTTGTGGGTTTTTTTTTATAAGTTTAAATCATGGGGGTGGGGAGAACTTGTTCGGGGTATGGCCTTCGCGTGGGATCTCAGGACCCTGTGGCGGAAGTGATTGTACTCATCCACCCCGCATCCATCCAACTGGTTAGATAACTCTTGAGGCCATAGACACCAGAGGTGTGAGGTGGCGTCATGTCTTGTCCTAAATTACGAGATCCATCCTCGAATAGCCATTGAGCAGCTCAACAAATGAGATGCTAATCCAATCAATCACAAATGTGTAACATTTCACACCACTTGTAGTTTCTGCACAGTGACCGATCTGGTCGAACCTGTAGACGGCGTTCTGTTCTGTAGTTTCTGCAGGAGATATCTTTAATAATATAATAAATGCGAAAGTGTGTCTGTCTGTCTATCTGTCTGTCAAGCTTTCACGGCAAAACTACCAATCCGATTTGGATGAAAATTGGCAGAGTTGTAGCTTGAAACCCAAGAACGGACATAGGCTAGGTGAAATCACGTTAAATTAATTATTTTTGACTACAGACAACAATTAAATAATTAACAAAGCCCATTGACTCAGCGATTCTCGATGAAGATTATTTTATTTTTCAATCAACTGTCACGTGATCCTTCAGGAATGCGAAAACATGTGGAATAAATTATATTTAAAATCAACTATCACGTGATCCGTTTTTCCGCTGTAACTTCTGAACAAATTGTTCTATAAAAATGATTTTTATACCATCTTAAGGATAAAAGTTTTACCTTTTCAATGATACCAATTTTATTTCTGTGACATTTATACTTCAATTTTTATTCATTTTCTAAAGTTTTACGTGCAGACGATTTTGAAATGACGCAAATTTATATCTACTTCGCTGCTAAGAAACGGTTAGAATTTGAACTAATTTATCTTTATTTCTGAAAATTTTGCTTATGTTTATAAATATCTATAAAACAAGGCAGAAATTACATGTATCTGTCTGTCTGTCGGTCGATCGGTCGGTCACAAGAACTCATCCTAAACAGTGAACAGTAGCGACATGAAATTTACACACAAGGTGCTATTTTCAACTTTCAGAGTTAATTAGTTCTTAAGATAATAACGAACATTAGCCGGTTTTAAGCCTATTGCTTAGACGTTTATTGCCAATAACTTCTGAAATCTTTATTAGACAATTCTTTTTATGCAGTTTTAAAGACCAGAAAATGATCTTTTTAATGCTATTAATTCCATTGCGACGAAATGTTTTCTCTGATTGCTATAAAGGTTTAAAAATATTTTTTTAACGTAATTTCTAACAATACTTTTTATTCTTATAGAAATAAATTCAAGCCAAATTACTGTTTCGCGCGCGGACTTTTGCCAGTGTTAAAGTTAATATAAGAAAATATTGCTTTCTTTGACCATAAACAACAAAGGAGACTTTACACTTCCAGTTTCCTGTTGTGGTAGCATTTAAAGCTTTTAATACGGTTACACAGTGATCCAATGACGTTAGTGAATTATTCTCTCGATGTTTTGTTTAATTTTCACAGTGAGATATTACAGAATATCCTTCTGTAGATACGGTAATGGGTGTTAACGAGGAATATCATATTCTGTAGAGCTCTTCAAGATCTTAGAATTGTCAGGGGCACCTTCCGACAAGCCGAGATTGAAAGTCTTTGTGCCAGTGCTACTAATACGTAACCTCGATATACCAAGACTGCGCAATGGCTCACGGTTACAAATTACACACCTAGGTACAAACGTCGTGAAAGCTACTGTTATGACTGATATAGGGAGAAGAGAGAGTGTTTTAATTCTACGCCTTCCGATAACACCGAAGAATTCATCATCTCAGTTCAAAAGGTAACAAATCCCTTTAAAAATATCATTTGCCAGGCTCAGGGCCAGACACTGAAAGTGGCAGGCGTACATTTGGAAAAACCATATTTTTCGCATGGGCAACTACATGTGGCGTGTTCGCGTATGCCCAGCACACACAACCTCTACATTCGTGCAAATAACGTGGTATACAAAAGTATATTAGCATAGATAAATAATTTACATATCTATATAAGCATATATGTACAGTACACTCCTGTCAGCCGTCCAAATAAGTATTATCAACTGTCAGAACTTTTACTTTCCACTTTCAAAATGCAACAAAACATTTACATTCGTGAATTAAAAAAAAGAATAATTCAAATTCTTCGCGCACGAAGTCACACAATATAAGTCACATAATATAATAGGAAAAACAGACAGAAAATTGTGTATGGAATCCCAATAAAATGTACCGCGAATGATTTTTTAAAAAAATGAATAAAATGCGTAATGATCAAGATATGACTCTTCCCATTCCTAGAAATACCCGAAAGCTACGACATTTTTGAATGTCTATTAGAATCAGCAGCCGATTATTACAAACATTGACCATTCCTTTTCATCGTTCCGGTGTGCTCGGGTTTCCTGACCTTTGATATTTATCTGCAATAGTAACGTAATTGCTTAAGAAGAAGAGAGTTCGCATGGAAATTGCTGAAACACTAAAACTTTAGACAAAACACATATTAAAAGCTCCGCAGTGTCTTCGTCACCTCGTAGCTCGCAACCATAGTGGAGCAGGCAATCAAACGAAACAAAAACATTTTAGTTGTAATATTTTGTACAACTTTGACCCGAATTTCTGACTAAAAGTTTTCAGATACAAAAATACACTCTAAATAAACTTTTACCATCACCTACAATAGGCATTTTACAATATTCATGCGATTCCATGTTGTTTGATGTGTGGATGATAGACACCAAATATAATGTTTTTGACCTGCGAAACAAACGTGGAATATTCTGTTAGGTTAGATATGCTTGCAAAAATAGAGAAATAAATCGGTTTTTGAGGGACTCCGTCAAAGTTTTATTATGCGATATCTCTCGAAAATGGTGGGGAATAGGAGGCAGGTGACAATTGATGACGCATCTAGGAATCATAAGTTTTCATATGAAATAAAAGTTTGCGAAATCGGTCCAATACTTGGGGATGGGGAACTAGTCCTTTCGTTTTGTCAATTATTTTAAATATATGGATATTAAACAACAGCTAATGCGACGTTACTGTACATGGAACAAATAAACTCAGTATTACATTTATCAGTTATGTAGTTCGACATGGTACGTCAGTTACAGCGTCCTCTGGAGGAAAAACAATCTGGTCGTTAAGTCCTATAACGTCAAAAAATTCATTCTGCTTTCAACACCCGTGGTCAGAATCTGTAATAATTCCATTCATATTATTTTCATAGTTCACTTTCCAGGAATGTTCTGTGCACGGCAAGCGTTAATGTTAAATACTTTAAAAAAAAAAAATTATAGTTGTTAGTTTTGTTTGGTCGTACCCATATGACTTCAGAATTTGTGTATGAATTTTCGAGATTTGTATCCACAAAACATTGTTTGTAACATCATTTTACCTTTTAATTATTAGTGCATCTTCAGGTCTGAAAACCACGCTGTAAATTTGTCGACTCATTAACTAAATAATCTGCAGAGTTGGATTTAATTACGGCATAAAAAGCTTACAAAATACAGTAGAATCTCGGGAATCCTTTTCCAAGCAATCCGAAATTTTGGAAAATCCGAACATCTTTTTTTAAAAATGTTCTGAAGACTTTTTATTGAAAAATGAAGGGAAAATAACAATTTCAAATTAGGAACAGAGCTAATGTTTATTCGTAACTTATTAAGAAACATTCGAATTGGTATTTAAAAATGAATACAGCACCTTAATTAGTAGAAACAAATTCGGTTATCTTCTTTTGACGTGAGGAACTAAACATATTCGACAATGCGAATCACAGCTAGCGTTTTCCTCACTCTTTTTCATGCGTACACAAAGTCAATACTCTACTGCGTTTGGTATATCGGGAATATTTTACCGAATTTTCCGCATAATCCGAATGTCGAGGAATCCGAACAGAGGTCAGCCCCAATCAGTTCGGATTTCCGAGGTTCTACTGTATTCATATTTAAAGGACGGTAGAAGGGACAAATAGGAGAGACACAAAGGATTTAAGCAAATAGGTAGTTTGGGTGCAACATTTCCAGGGCCTTTCTAAGGAGTGGGGGGAGGGCATACCAATGTCTAGGTAAACATTGTTTTTTTAAATTACCAATTACTTTTCCTCCCAATTTTGAAGAACTAAAGATAAAAGACTTTCTACAAAATTTATGCAACAACCTAGAAGAGCAATAAATTCTTACTTGCAGACAAAACGGTCGCCGTCAACGGCACAGAGAGTCTTTTCAGGGCAATAATCTTCAGGACAAGACTGGTTAACTGATGACGAGTGAAGTTCGCAACTTGCCGTATCTGTTAAGTTGCGGTCGTCGCATTTACACACAAAACTCGTTCCGGTCGGCAAACAGATGTGAAGACAGTTGTTACTAGAACAGCGATTTTCTCCTGAAACAAGAGAGCAACCATTCAATTCTGATTTCAAAATTCTGTTTTCATTTTTACCTCTTTCGAATACGAAGTGCATGTTGAGAAAACACTGTAATCCTCAAACTATTCTATCACAAGATTTTGAAGAATATCCACGTTTTGAATTCCTGACAATCATTTTTGGATTTATAGTGAAATATCAGTTATACCCTATCGCTGCCATCGAATTTTTAACGAATGCTGAATCATGGTTGAGGTGCCGTTTTTTTCAGTTTTTAAGAAGACAGAGCTAAAAAAATTGTAGGGAAGGATACATCTACGTGTCAGATGTGTAGGTTGTTACTTGGAGAGTGGGATGATATATGATGCTGAGGTGACAAAGTATAGCTGTTTTTGTTTTTACATTCTTTTCAAAATTAATGAGGGCAGTAGTGGCCTGGTGATAAAATCTCGTCTTCGTAGTTGACACAATCCTACAAAATTAGCCCTAGTGTTCATTCAGAACGGAACGTTAATATAACTAAAGTAATCTAGCAAGCTAATGAGTTGAAATACGCACATACATCGCCATCGGGTAGCCAGATAGCGTTGAGCAGAAATGGGAGACTCTCTGACAGTTGCTACGGGATTGCCTGTGTAAATATGATTTTGGATACTCATTCCATGAATTTTAAGTGTTATGACAGAGCATCTTGAAAGCAACGACTGAAGATTTACCTTGCATTTGCGCAGCGTTGTGGAGAATAAGCAGGGAATATAATGGTGTGGTTTCTCTGAGTAGTGTCTCACGGTCTTTGCCGCTGAATTTGTCACAACGACTCAAGCTGTTTGTGGCTCGATCTGCCCAATAAATGTAATCCTCAAACACAGTTATACTGATAGGGTACTGTAAGTGATCAACAACCTTGCGTCTGAAAAAACACGAGACAAAAGTAAGAATATAAATATAACCTTAAATAAATTTATTATTCATGATATAAAATTATTTTGTGAAAATTACATTTTAAGTAATATTTTTTTCTTTTTCCTGACTTAATTTCAGTTCATAGATATGTCACTAAAGTAGAAAACCAGCTTAAAAGATAAAAATAAATTTTACAGAGCTTAAAAACAATACAAGATACTCAAATTTGCAGAACTTTCTATTCTATACAGGTCGGCAAACGAATCACACGTAAATATTCAAGGTCGCTTCACAATTCCTTTCAAAGAACAGTTAAAATCAGCTAAGCAGATGAGCTCATTAAACTGAGCTAAAGATTACAGCAAGTTGTCACAGAACCACGCAGTGAGAGAAGATCAATATTTGCAGGATATTTCAAAAAGACTGCTATATATTTTAAGTTAACGCCTTAATGACAAAATTTCAAAACCTTTTATGTATCCAGATGCAGGGTGACCAAGAATTCCACAGATACTATCTCAGCTTGCATCTAATCAAGAAATTGTGTCTGATTTCCGGCTCTTGGCTGCCTTTGCGACAACTTGTTTTATGTAGAATATTGTCAGATTCCGTGTATTCTGTCACTCTCTAACGTTTAAAACACCCTGTACATTTGGTCGAATCTCAGTCATATATGATACTATTCACGCAAACACTTTATATCATTCATATAATTTCAGCTATTCTCAACCTGTGCCCCCCACCCCTCCTAGGAGGCGTGATAACACTGAATGGGGGGGGGCGAACATATCGAAAATAAAATATTATTCAAAAAATTGATTAATTTACTGAAAGAAAAGTTAAAACTAAATTCATTCTAACGTAATAAAAAATAAAATACACATTTACATTGATATAAAACACTTATAAATAGGATTGAATCAGTACTGTGCAATGCAAAATTAAAAACAAGTTTAATAATTATTAGAGGCTTCCTTCGGTCTGTCTTACAAAGCAAAAGTTTTCGAAGTAAGGTTTAATATTAGAAATACACACTCTGAGGTTCTTTTTCTATATGTAGCTGAGATCTGTATTTTAGCTTGAAAGCAGCCACCGCAAAAATCCGGTTTCGCAAAAATAGGATGTTGAAGCTGGTAATAGTATACGAAATTCGCTTGTTTTCAGTGCAGACAACTCATCATCCACCCCTGGCCAAAATTCAAAGAGACTTTTATTACTAAATTGTCTTTCTATTTCGCCTCGTGGCGTGAAGTTTATGAAGATTTATTTTTCGGCAGTTGAGAAGCCTTCGGGCGTATTTTAAAATGAATCCCTAACCCACTTGTAACTTGCTACCACGTTCTAATTATCTTGCCTCGCAATAAGATAGTAAAGTTGAATGTACTGCACCCATGTCTTTACAAAGTGCAGAGAAGATTCTTGATTTTAGGGGTCACACACACACACACACACACACATTGTTCTATAATTTACTACGGTTACAACTTTATGACTCAACATTTGATGGCTTTAGTGCCCTTTTATTGTTTTTTGCTTCGGTTTGCTTAAGTTCCAATTTATGAAGACTGCGACTGATGATAGCTGCTTTCTGCTCCTGTAGCTCAAGACAAAAATCCCGTTGATTTGAATAGTCCCATCTAGGCAGCTTTTGGACAACAACAACAACAAAATTCCCTAACCTTATATTAGTAACTATGCTTGTAAAATTATAATAAATTGTAGCCAAACAAACTTCCCATCTGAGTATATAATAACATATTTTCTTACTTGTTTAAAGCAGCGTAAGGGTTTATTGACTTTCGTCAAAATAATTAATTGGATGATATCTAAATCTGAGCAGTTGTTTTCTAATAGTAATCAAGCAAAGCTTTCTTTTAAAAATAATTTCAGACGCCATATTTTCATCCTTGCAGCATAATTTGCCTATTTTATGGCCCAAATATTTAATAGAATTTAACACATGATACCGGTCCAATCCATGCATCCGAATTCGGTAGCTCTCTTCTATATATAAAAAAGAGCTAGTTTGTGTGTGCGTATGCATGTCCGTTTCTATCGTCTGTATGCTCTCCCATACCGTTTGACGTATCGGGACCGAATTTGGCGCATTGATGGATTAGCACTTCCTCTGGTTCTGGTGAAGAAGGATTCATGCCCGTATTTGTAAACGGGGCAAATCTGTCTTCTAAGAGGTTCACTTCGACCTTTGACTATCAAAAACCAAGATATTAGAAGAATTCATGGTGATGAAAATTCAGAAATATTTGCTAATAACTTAGGACAACTTAGCGAAGGAAAGACTCCTGTCTATTCGAATAACAATGTCACTATTTCTACAATAAGTTCACAGTGTAAAGTGATTTGGCAGAAAAGATATTTCCAAATTTCAGTTGCCACTACAAAGAATTTTCCTGGCTGTGCGAAAGAGTATTATTGGCATCAAAATATGTTATAGTTAATTATATCATCCAACAGCTGCTCCACAAGATTCCAGGCAATTCTTAGGTTTATGAATCTATTTATGCAATTATTGTTAAAAATGGATTTTTCATTATTTTACAGAGTTCCTAAATTCTTTAGAAGTACGTGGATTACCTCGTCACAAACTACAATTAGAAGTAAGAGCTCCTGTGAAACTCCGAAATTTATATCAGCCGAAGCTCTATAATGGTACTAGATTAATAATTGAAGCCTTGCATCCTCATATCACTGAAGAACAGGTACAGTGAAGTACAGTATACAGTAAGGTTGTGGCAAAAGTGAAGACATTTATGCTCCTAGGAAGAAGACTTATGAAGACATTAAGTTTAAGGTAAAGGGGTGAATCCATCTTCTAAGAGGTTTACTTAACTTTGGTTATCGAAAAACGAAGACATTAAAAGAATTTATGGTCATGAAAATTCAGGATCATTTGCTGGTAATTTACTACAAATTGGAAATAAAACACTCCTATCTATTCAGATAACAATGAACTTATATCTACAATAAGTTAACAGTGTTAGTGATTTAATCACTTCAGATGCCCCCTTTTCAGTTCAAACGCTTGCAATTTCCAGTTAGACTAGATTTTGCAATGCTTATCAATATCCTAGGGATAAAGATTGAGAGTTGTAGGCCTACAATTATAAGTAACATACAATTGCACGAGGACTGCCTTCCTCATGGTTTAGAAACAGAGTAGGAATGGCCAACACGATTTATATATGCTCTCCTTCTGAAAAGACAAGATACGATGCGTATAAAAAAAGTACGGTCGTCAGTTTCTCTAACTGAGGTTTGAAGTATTCTTTTTGTCCGAGTATTCTTCTCGAGCGAAATTCGCTCGAGAAAGAATTCTTCGAATGAATTTTTTTAATGATCCATATATAACATTTTATTCAGAAGCTTTTCCACGAACTAAAAGTTATACAGTATAAAGGGATGCTTTACTGAATTGAATACAAATTTAGGAAGGGCAGTTTTCATTTCACTTTTTAAAAATTACCCACCCTCATTGCAAGTTGCATACGCATTTAACCTTTTACCATTTTAACCAGGAAACGGCGGAAAATTACGTACAGTATATTTGTACATTGTTAAGTTGTATTAGACAGATAATAAAGATGATGCAAATATAGCCAAAATTAAAAAAGGAAGGTAATAAAATCAATCCTAGAGTAATTCGAAGGTAACGAAAAGCAAAAAACTAAACAAGGAATCCGTTCTAGTTCACTTTTTCAAGGGCTAAGAACTATTCGAAATGGATTCAAAAAAATATTTGGGAAATTTTCTGTATGAAGCAAGCCTTAAGCTAAACAGAGCTTCTCATAGCCCGAACTCCCCAAACACAGATCCAAGGAGGCAATCCACAAGATCAATCATCGAAAGAAAAAGGAAAGTACAAAACACAAACATCAAAAACGCTAATAAGATAATCAACATATTAGCCATCAAGCTTAATTAATAAGCTTTCATAATATAAAATCAAAGAACTTACCCCATGATGAAAAAAAGCCAGAGAATAAAATTACCTACGCTATCGAGAAAAAGTTATACGTAAGGGCGCGAACACACGAAGCGTTTCCGCCGAAAGCTGCAGCCGTGACGCGACACGTGATCCCGTGTTCTTTACTGGCGCTGTTCACACTGGCGCGGCAAACTTGTGTAACCGGTACTCGTCGCGCCCGTTTCATCCTTCCCCAATGAAGCAGCTCCAGTTTCGCCGGCAAATCGTCGCATGATCCCATAGTAACGAGTGACAGTGTTCACATGTGTTTTTGTACGAAAGTGTTTTCGCTCTATCCGGATGGCAGCTCCAAGCACCGATTCTGTTCTTTAAAGTTAAATAAAAACTTATAAGATTTTAGATGATTTAAAACTTTTTTGTTTCGTTTTCGATTGATTATATTTTGTTATGCTGATATTATGATTTTTTGCAAATAATTAAAGCGAATGTGTCTGTATTTGTACAGGATGAAAATGTAATATCAAGTTAATTTTTTTCACCTTTTCGAGATAACTTTCGAAAATATTATTGAATTGTAATTTTAATGTAATATTTTATTTAGAAGGATAATTATAATACATTTTATTTGATAATAAAAGCTTAATTAAACTATTTTATTATAAAGGCATATTCATATTTTATTTTCTTCATTTTTCTTTAACAGGCGTATTGTGAAGAAATGCTTTTGCTAAAATTTGTATCTGCGATAATATGAGGAGACAGGTTTTTTTTCCAAGGAAATAGTCTTTTCATCGGCACTCGTTTTATATTCAGATTTTTACTGATACATTAATTAAACTGGTCGCTGATTCATTAAATGCATCAAGTTTCCTTCTACATTTAATTTTTTTTTGCTTTCTCGTATAGGAAATATACAAAGGGAAAATATTGTAATCGTCAAAAAATTCGAACTCGAGATTTTGACGAATCTCCGCGTTTTAGACCTCCTTGAGTCCGAAAAACACAATTTTGGAATTATGTCTGTCTGTGTAAACCGATAACTCAAAAATTATTAGAGCTACGGGTTTTTCGAAACTAATATGGTGCGAAAACGAAATTAACGAATATTTATCACAACGATAATTATCTAGTTTGCTGCTTGGTATTTCGGTAGACTTCAACAGATCCAAAACGCAGGTTATGCATTTTAAATGTTTATTGCATAGATTAGACGACACATTACAGCACACACAAAAAAGAACATTAAACACAGATTAAAGCACTTATTACGCCATTATTCCTCGAACTCCGAACCAAAAACTCTAAACCATTAATACATCATTCATTACAAATTCTTTTTAACTCTTTACTTCCGCGCTCGCAGCGCCACCTATTGACATTTCGCAACAACGGGGATGAAATTTGGCATGTAATCTTGACACATAATTTGTAGGTTTTTATCAAATTTTGTACAAAATCGTCTACGGGAAGTCTGTATGTCCGCGTTCATGTGAAAACTATAACTCAAAAACTTGAATAGCTAGATGGATAAAATTTGTTACACTGTTTTATCATCAGGAATTTAGGTCCCAATTAAACTTTTGATATTAAGGAAGTTGCTAAACTTTAATTTACTTTTTCCTAATTTAAAGTCCATTTCATAAAAAGTTAATTACGCCGTTCTGAAAATAAATAAATAAGCTACAAAAAATTCAATTACTTGTTTTTCGTTAAAATTATTTCTCCACCACAGTGCAGTAAACAACGTCCAGATGGTCCAAATTCGACGACTCCATCCTAATCATTTCAATGACGTGAATTTCAAAGTTGTGCAATTTTTTCCTTAATTTTAACAAATTTCAGAATATATTTATATTTATACTTTGCAAGAAAAGCAGATAATATATATTTTTTAACGAACCGGTTGAAGATTATTAATGTTTTAGGTCAGTTGAATAATATTTGGTATATAACTTTTAGGTGTAACGTATAACCTTTTCGGTTCTTCATGTTCAAATTTTATTATTTTTCGAATTTACTTGAAAAATGTGACTTGAGAATCAAAAATAAAAATATATTGAAAAATAATTTTTCTCATCCCTAGCCTTTTGTAAAATATGAAATTGCTAACTTTTACAGCGATTTTTTTCCCTACAAAATAACACATGCAATGATCATTATGAATTATTATATTGTTTAAAAATAACTCAAAATGGAATTTTAATCAAAATAAAATTATTTTAAATTCATTTACATGCCTACTATTTATCAGGATAAGCAGAATATCCATAGGATATTCTTTAATTTGTGAGAACATTATATGAAACACCAGAAAACAAAAAACTATATACTAATGTGGGCCACCAGCCGCAGCAGATGGCGCTGCCATCGTGTGTGAGGTCAGAGGAGGAAGCGGTCGAGAACAGAGAGAAGACGACGAGGCGGGATGAAAGACGTTGGTTTGGGTCCTCAAGTCCAAAACACGAGATGAAACGACGCGACGATTTGAAAGACGATATACGATGCTAATGAGTGCCATCCTTATCATATGACGAACTTAAACTGTTTCATTTGTAAATACCTTTAACTGTAAATAATGCTTCTTCAAAATGTAAACTTAATTCTGCATAATATAATAGTTAGTTCAAGTTACTGTGTATTCATTTATGGAACACTAAGCCTACCTGATGACCGCCTACACTAATATATGTTATCCTGAATTCAATTGAGAATTTTCTGAAACAGTTCCATACATTATAAGTTGTGAAATCTTTATTCATTATATGCAATGAATTCTTCCTTCGATGGAAGCTCTTCAAATAAATCACCATTTCTGAGCCACGTATATCACTCACTCAGAAAGATTAACGACGAATGTGGCCACGAAAGCCGAATATGCAGCGCCACTATACAGCGACGATTCGCCAAACGCCCCGTGTGAACACCACCGATACGTTTTCAGCTCTCAGCCGAATTCGCCGTAGCCGACCCGTGTGTTCGTAGCCTAAAACACTAGTCCCCCTGGCGCCATCTATATTCTCAGAAGATGACGAGAAAGGCAGAAAAAAAGAGAAGAAAAAAGAGGCTGAGACAGGAATCTCTTTTTTCTAATAGGGGAGAGAAACCAATTCAGACGCATTAAGAAACCCTTATTTTCCAACTACGCATAAATGATTTTTTTGTATTAGTTATTGTACGGTTTATTGCTGAAAATTTTTAAAATGTTATTTTCTCAACTTGACACATTTTCATTCCAACCATACTATATACATTGTAAGGTAATAAAAAGGCCAGATTTGAAAGCTTTAATTCAACAAGAGGAAGTTCAAAGGAGATTTATGCCTTTTGGGGAAGTTAGTGACAATATTTGTAGGGAAAGGAAAGGCAGAAAAAAGTTGGATCCCGAGCAGCACCGGGTTGTCAGCTAGAAGCTAACATAATCACTTTTTACACAAAATAAACTTAGTTAAAAAGTTTTTCACACCTTCGGAAGCCACTGAAATCTGTGCTCTCTATCACGCCGAGCACCGAGTCACACCAGTAGATCTCTTCCAGTACGGGATCAACTGCGATCGCTGTTAGCAAAAATATGTGGTCGGAAACAATCACCTCGCGGAAAGATCCGTCCATATTTGCCCTCTCAATAACGCCAGAGACTGATTCAAGGTCATGATGCCTCGAAACACTCCAGAATATGAAACTGAAAGAAAAACAGAAGTTAATCACTTTAACCCTTTGCTGCGTAGTGTGCCAGCTGATGGCACACCTAATTTCACTCGCTTCTAAACCGTTAAATTCAACTATAAATGGAAAATAATAGGTTTAGGATTGGGCTAATAATACTCCTTTTAGAATGTATATAGCAGATTTATGAAATTTCGTTTCGGAATAGGAATTATTAGAGTTAAAATTTGGGAAAATTCCTTAACTCGGAGATAAGAAATTTTTTCAGTTCTGGACGTTTACAATTTTAGCAAATTAACTCAAAAATTTTCCTCCAATATTCTTTAAGTTTTAATTTATGATTTTCTGTAAGATTCAACAATATTTTTTTGAGTAGATCAAGGTGGCTGTATCTAAGGGGGTTCTCATATGAGGGGGTGACCCCAAAAGGGGACGACCCCCCCCCGGAATGAAGTAAGTTTTAAAAAAAATTGTGTAGATTCCATGTCTACACAATAAACTAAATCAATTCATGATGTTTTATCATCACATTTCAAAAAATTTAATGCCTTTCAGGACGACCGCACGCTTAACTCTACGAGCATCTGGAACACCCGTGTGACAGTCTACCTCAAAGGGTTAAACACATTTTTACCTGAACTATGATGATAAGACCAACTATATTGAAAGAAGTTTCATTTTACAGTGTGCAATTTCGAGTCAGTAATAACCACGTATTCAAGTAATACTCGTCTCCGCCATAAAAATAATACAAGTCAATTTTTCGAAATTTTATTTCACCAGTTTTGCCTTTTTAGTATAGGCAAATTAGACCTAAATTTGGCTCGAGACGGAAATAATTATTATAAAGCTAATTCTTTCTGAAATAGGTTCCTTAGATCCCCCTGAACTTTCCCAAAAAAAAATACCAAAAAATCCTCCTTGGGCAACACCTCTAAATTTTGAATAACCGTCCGTCATCTTGGATTTTCCCCAAAACGCCATAACTCGGCAATGGACAACCATAGAGAGATGCTGTTGGTGTCAAACGTTTCTGTTTTGGAAGAAGAACTCATTACTGCAATAAAAAGTCTAAAACAGAGAGTTGATATAATTCTATTAACATAAAAACAGGTTTGAAAACATACAGAAACAGCAGTTTCTCACTAATGAGTTGTAGAATTTAGTATTGAATTATATAGTGAAATTTAAATAGAATTTATTAAATCCATTCGACAAAATAAACTTTTTTGAAAAATAATCTTTGGTTTGTTTAATCTCGGTCACCATTTTGGTGTGTTGAATGTGGTAATGAATGATAAAATTATAACAAAAAAGATTTATTTACATTCAACATAACCAATACTAAATTAGAAAATTAAAACGAGACGATAATGACTGCCAGTACCTGCTGTTGGACCTTATGGAGATACTCTCACATTTCAGAACCGGGAGTGATAAGTTTTATAGTGAAAAGCGTTTGCGTGATCTTTTATCAGAACGATAAGGCAATACCGTTCTTATTTCAGCCAACATGAAATGTTACGGGACTGTTGTTTCTTTTAGGCCAGTTGCCTCGAAGATTTTAACGGACCATTGGTACGCCGACCGAAAAAAAGACGGCGTTGATGGAAAAAGAGGATTACAGATGCAGCTATTAGCATCCTCCAAGAAGATATAAGATCTCATATTCATGTTCGACATATCCAACCTGCGAAGAAATATCGAAAGGTGGAGAAAATCATGCAAGTGTGATGCTCACTCACATGCTTTCTGGTTTGATGAAACCAGTTAAAGTTTCACCTTGTAAACAGAAAGTGTTGAGTGTTGCTCACTCTATCATTTCTTCAGTGCGGTCGTTTGTGTCAGCTGTGTAGATTGGAATTGGAATGTTTCTTCATAGGCGTTTCCGATCAAGACATCTAATTAATCTGCTGCATAATTTAGGCTGGTCAGTTTCCTATAGCGAGATCTGTAAGTATGAAACTTCCATGACAATGAACACTTCAAGTGAAGTTCAGGGCAATGGTTTGTTCAGTTTGTCTTCGACATTGCAGATCACAACACTCGAACTGTGGATGGACATGGAACTTTTCATGTGATGGGAGGAGTGCAGTGTGTTACGCCAGCTTCGGCTGTTCAAACGAGTTCTTGTATTCAACGACCGAAGATTATACCAACGGCAAATATTGTTGGAAAGTTTCGATTTATCCCAATAGTTACTCACGACTGGCTCAAGAACCATGGATTGAATCGCCTGGTAATGGAAAACGTCCTATCCCTGAAATTGCGACCGATGGATGTAAAAATCGGAACCATATACCACTGGATTTGGATGGCGGGTCCCACGTCAGCTGAAGAACCTCATACAGGATGGAGTGGTTTCATGGAGATTGCCGCAGGAAAAAAATGTTACGAAAAGTCAGCAGTGATGCCCTTGCCCTTCGTCAATCTTCAACCTTTTAATCCCACATCAATTAACACTTGTCTTCGTTTCGCTGCTGAAGAATACAAGAAGCGACAACAAAGGTGTATTGTGACATTTGATCAGTCGCTTTTCATTAAAGATATGGATATAGTCTTTCGGGCAGACGAAACTGATGAGCTGTCCAAGGTGATAGTGAAATTAAATCGATTTCATCTGCTTATGAGTTACATGGGTGCAGTGGGAAAAATCATGGGTGGCAGTAGCCTCGAACAAATGTGGTGTGAGGTATTTGCTAAGAAAATTGTTGTCCACATGGCTAATGGACAGGCTTATGCAAGAGTATTACGAGCTCATTCGCTTTCTCAGGCAGCAGTTGGTTTTTTGATTTTGGAGTATTGTGAGAAAAGCGGATTTTTAAGCGGTTCTGACGTCGAAACTCTCAGAGGAATTCACAACATGGTGATAAACTTGTCTTCCTCCGAAGAATATTTTCTATCAAAAGTCAAACCCTTACTGAGTGCTGTATCCAGCGCCATGAAGACACTAGAAAAAAGAAGCCGTACAGCTAAATTATGGCTCCAGTATTACAAGAAAGTTTCTTTGATGCATGATTTCGTGAGAGTGGAAAGAACAGGCGACTGGAATCTTCATCTCTACTTCGTCCAACGCATGTTAGTTCACCTCCATACAGCTGGGCATATTCATTAAGCTAAATCAGCTCACCTCTACCTTCAGAATATGTCTAATCTTGAGACTAGTTTGTCGGATCAAGAGTTTGAACGTTTAGTGAGTGAGGGTTATTTTACAGTTCGGCGAGCGGATAAGTTTCGGTGCGGTGTTTGGACGGACATGACTATAGAGCATGTCCCAATGCGATCTATGAAGGTTAGCGGTGCTTGACTCAAGGCCGAAATATGTCTGATGGCGTCGTAGCGCGTTGGATTTGCACCATGCTGGGAAGTCTCCAGGTGACGGAAGCAGTTGAAGCTTTCGCTAAAGTGACAGGTGAATCTTACGACCAGCACATTTCTTTATTAAAAGCGTGGCAGACTCGAGATACGAGTGATTTGAAGAAATTTTTAATTTGACTGAAACAGCATTCGCCCTTCAACCAATCCGAAGGGCTCATGTCCCTGTCTTCAGGAATTGTTGCCGATGATAGAGTTAATTGTGACTCAGCAGAGAAGCTAGCCAAAATCAAACTTACCAACGCCTCAAACAAAGAGGATTACTTAAAACGAAGACGATTTTAATGAACGATATTGAACGCTGCCTGTTTATTTATGTGTGTAAATTTTGATTTTTAAATGATTTCCATCAAGTTATATGTTTTCAAACAATTCATTTTTTTGTGAAAAAATGCTGTTTTGTATGATTTAAACCTGTTTTATGTTAATAAAATTATATTAACTCTCTATTTCAGACTTTTTATTGCAGTAATAAGTTCTACTTTCAAAACAGAAACGTTTGGCACCGACATCACCTCTCTATGATTGCCCATTGCTGAGTTATGCATCTATTCAAAATTTAAGGGTGTTGCCCAAGGAGGACTTTTTGGGATTTTTCTGGGGAAGTACAGGGGACCTAAAGAACCTATTTCAAAAGGAATTAGCTTTATAATAATTATTTCCGTCTCCAACCTTAATTTGCCTACACTATTTCATTACTTTGACAATTTAATATGAATTTATAATATGCAGGGTGTAACTGAACTGATGGTCACAGCTTTAAGGGGTGCTAGATCTGGGGAAGCAAACAACTTTCACAATACAATCTGGGGTCGGAAAGTAAGTGGCGAGTCGTGAGAGAAAATCTGCGTGATGAAAATGGAGAACAGTAAAGACGAAAAATAAAAGGTAAACTATCTTTATTATCGAAACGTTTACAACAAATGCTCAAATCAGTGACCACCACGCGCAATACATCGACTGCGGAATGAATCGCGTACTCGTTGGAAGATTCCTGGCATCTCACGACCGTCTCCAACTGCGATGCTATTTCGGGCGATAAGCTCCTCTGGTGACTCGACCCCTTAAACCCAATGGGTGAGTCGGTGGACGTGGATCGGGGTCGTGGTCTGGCGACTCGATGAGCATCTGCAAATGCCGCTTTTCAGCTGTCGCCAGAGAAGATCCATTTCGTGGTTAATCAGGCATTCAGAAAGGAATGTGAGGTACTTCTGTCTGTCTAGGCGATTTGATAGTCTAGACTAGGCCCAATAGAGTGATCATGGATAATCCAGAGAAAGCGCTGTCTCGAGGCTCGTCGCTTGCTTTCCGACCCCACACTGTATTCAGAAAGTTGTTTGTTTTGGCGACTTCTATCAAATTTTCAATTTATGACCATCGATTTATTTACAACATGTATTTAAAAATAAAATACGCTTTTAGCAAATTACTTTTAAAGTAATTAGTTACATTACCTCAATAGCACCAACTTTGATTCTAATGGACTTACTCTAATAAAAATAATTTATTTCAAAAATTTACCATCAAGACTTCAGATTTTGGAAATATTAATCATGCAAAAGTGTTTAAATGTGTATAGGTGTAATTCTCATTATATAAATAGGCTCGTGGAGGCTTCATAATGGCAGTTTGACATTAGTCAAAGAATGGATAACGTGTAGACACCGCTTTCAATTCCTCGGAGATTTCTCAACATATAGTATGATAAAAAAATCAAATGGGCAGAAACAATTTCATAACTTAAAAGTTTTTACACAAAATGAATGCACAGATAAAATTAAGACTAGTCTTTTCGCCAGTCGCTTTTTAAGCTGCCTTACACCCTCTGGGTAGGTTGTGCCAGCGTGGGCAAACAAATAAAAACCTGCTTTACAATTACAAATTGAAGGATCTTAATGGAAATCTTCGAATCTTTGTCGTGGTTCGAGATTAAGCCATGAAATTGAAACAATGTCTAACAAACGTTTTCTATGTTGATCGCCGTCCACAAGCCTTTTTATTATTTCAGTAAAGATTGGCTTCGGAGTCACTAGCCAGAGGTGACATAGATTTCAGAAGAGATATAAAAATAGTTTTCAATTGACTTTAACTTGATAATAATTTTAAACAAAGACCTTTCGATATTTAAAGAAAACAGTACTTAAAATATAAACAGAAATGTAGTAATATTTACAAAATTTAAAAGCATAATTTATTTAACACACATTCTTTAACATTTATTAATTTTAAGCAATGAAAATTCAATATTTGTAATAAAGGATTAAAATAATACTGAAACTCTCTTACCCAAAAGCTGGAGATATATCGAAACCACTAATGCGAGACGAGACGTTTGTTATCACCGAAGTGCAGAAGCTTCCATTTCCTTTGCAGCATACGACGCTTCCTTCGTCATTAGTGTAGTAAATGTTCCTGGTCATCCAGTCCATTCGGAGGAGCAGAGGTTCCTGCTGAGTTGCCAATAAAACCTCAAGTTGTTCTGAATCAACAGAATAACTGTTGATGGTTTTCTAAAACAAACATTTGGGTTTAAAAGATAATCAACTGAATACCAGTTTTCAGTTGGAAATTAAAGATGATGTATACTGAACGTGATGGGCGAACATAGGACAGAATATTTTTTAATTAAAATAAGTTAATTTTTTTAATTGTAATATTAAACAGCATATTAATAGTATTCATAACATAATTATACTAGGACAATATGATAATTTGAAGCATCAAACTTTTACCAAAACGGCAAGTTGTGAACTTTCTCAAGGAATTAACATATCCGATTTTTTCATTAATTTTTGTAATTTCTATGCTTTAATCTTCTATAAAACCTGAACAATAATTTTTTTAAAAAGTTAATGCTTTCCTTTTCCATTTATTTTTCAGCCTAGTATGTTTCCATACCAGCATAAAAAATTTATTTAAATCTATAGTGTTGCCATAAGGTGATGCCATGGCATAAGTAATAATACAATTATATCAAAAATTTCTTACCTCTTTTCGGTCAGCCCAAAAGATTGTTCTTTCAGCAGCATCATAGCCCATGCCAATCACAGATACGAAATTCCTACTATTATAAACTTGTCTGGAATGCGTCTCAAGACTTAAACCTCGGATTCCGTCTTTCAACAAATAGGCCAAGTATGCTTCCCCACCGGCCGCTTTGCACGTCCTTTGGTCAGTTTCGAGAACGTACCCTTTCGCGCACGAGCACTTGAAGCCATCTTTGGTTCTATTGCAGAAGTGGCTACATCTACCGGGAGTGTCACATTCATCAAGACAGGAAACCCCGTCTTCGGAAAGAACGTACCCTTCGTGGCAAGAGCACTTGGAGCCTTGGGGAGTCTTCTGGCACTTGTGGGCGCAGCTTCCGTTGCCACCTTCGCAAGAGCTGGCACAGAGCGGCCCTTCGTCCATGAGGTCGCCGCAGTCGTGTTTCCCGTCGCACACTCTTGACCAGGAGATGCATTCTCCAGATACTGGACAAGTGTAAATTTCACAAGCTAAAAATCGAAGCGATCGAGTTTGAGTGCTGCTACGGATTTTTAAAATACTTTTAAATATATATTCTAGTTAAACAAGGATATCGGAAAATACAGGGTATCGCAACAGTTTCTACACATTCTATACAATTAATAAATCTATGTTTATTAAAATACAGTGATCTCTCACTTATGCGCAGGCGCAGGGGACAGCGAAAAAAAAGCGCATAAGTGAAAAATCACAAAGGGGAGCTTAAAAGCGAAACATCAATACAGTGTACATGTATTGTTAATTAATACTACTGAAAAATGTAAATAAGATGTTTCAAAATGCAAATACGTGTTTAACTTCAGTTCATTATTTTTTAAGAACAGAAAGAAAGTAGAAATTCGCCCGATTTTTTAAAATCGCTCCCAATGTCGATTCTGGGACATTAAAATGCTCCGCTAAAACTTTTTCCGAGGTGCAAGGATTTTCTTCGAATTTCTTAATAATATGCATTTTAAGCGAAAGCGACAATTTCGTTCTTTTCGTCATTTTAAAATATAACCATCGAACCATAACCCAAACTCCATAATTGGTTCTTTCGTTAGCGATAAATGCCACGTGGTACATAAAATACTAACCTCTCTAATTGACTGCTGTATAAATGCGATTTTTACTGACGTCAATCACAAGAACCCCCTCGTACACCCCTGTGTATAAGTTAGAGGAATGTGTTCCTGGAATCTGAAGAATAGAGGAAGGGCGAGGGAATGCATTCTTAGAAACAGAACAAAAAGGGTTTTTGCTCTGCTGGGATAAAAAACTTTTTGAACTAAGAAAATTTTTGCGACGCGCATAAGTGAGAGGTGCTTTTTTAGTGCGGCGCATAAATGAATAAGACTTATCATTGTTTTCCTATATCCCTGGCCGGAACCGCGGAAAAAACGCGCATGAAAGAGAGCGCATATAAGTGAGAGTTCACTGTACATTTCATTTTCAAAATGTTTGAGAATCTACAGACATTATTTAATTCATTTGTCGACAACTGTCTTTAAACGGGCGTTCGTTCTGGTTCTAGAACTGCTGACAACGTGTAGCAATGAAACCGCAAACACCATGAAATATTTCGTTTGATATTTGTGTGCATTCTCATACAGTGACTGCTCTCAATTCACTGTCTGTTGCAGGTTCAATAGAATAAATGTTGTGTTTTAAGTATCCCATAAGAAATAATCTAGTGTTGGAATTGAGAAGTTTTAATTTCAGCAAGACACGGATAGCCCCACCTTACCACCACAATGTTAGACCGTATAATCATGAGATCTAGCGAAACATTTGGATTGGACGAAGAGGTTTCGTAGAAAATCCTCCGAGTTCACTAAACTTCACACCACAAAACTTTTTTGTGAGGATACTTAAAAGATAAAGGCTATGAAACCTGCAACGGCCGCTGAATTGGGAGCAACCATTGGACGAGAATGCACACAAAAATCAAATGAAATATTTCATGAGTTTTGCGATCGCATTGCTTCACGTTGCCAGCAGCGCCAACACCAGAACGGACGTCGGTTTGAAGACAGGTGTGGTGTTCAACGGTTCGTTTCAAGCAATGAAGAATTTGGGTTACAAACTGCATTGAAGCCAGGTTACAAAAGAAGGAGTTTGAGTTTGCTGGAGTTTTTTGGCGCAAAATCCACTTATGGCTTTGCTTCGCCACACTCATGATACTTAAAACTTTATATCCAATTTATAAAAATGCATAAAATCAAAATATAAGACTGTACTCGAAATCCAAGTGTCTAAAACTGTAAAATCGTATTAAAAAAGAGGGAAAAGCCAAAGAAAAGCAAAACTTACTCTACTGATCCGAATTAAAAGAAACAAAAGTGTAATGTTTATAATATGGACAAATAAACACATTTCAGATTAATGAATATTCTACCCGATAAGCAATCGTTTCCGTCGGAAAATATAATCGCATCCTTTTAGATAAATGCATTGGCTTAAAATGTTGTTGCGGATATTCGCTTCTCGCCAGTCAGATAAGATTTCGTTTAGAAACAGCAGAATCAATGCATTTCATTCATAACAAATGCTTCTGGCTTTTAGGGCGGGAGGCTGAATTATGAAATAATGTAAAAAGTAACGAATTGCTCAAGATTTCACAAAATATTTAGAATTTGAAACCGAATGTTCTTACTAAAGCTAAATCTGAATCAGGTTCGATTGATTTTTTGAAATTTCAGTGGAGAAAAGGAGAAAGAAAAGCTTTTTATTTTGCTATTAAGGAGCTATTTGCTTAGTATTCCATCCTTAGTAGTTTGGCTCTGTTCAGGCGCAGTTTTTGGCAAACAAACTAATTTTATCTCAAGAACTATTGCGAATTTTGGAATGAAATTTGATAAACATATAAAAGAAGCCATTCCGGATAGAAATATTTAAAAATCTCGGTTTCGGTAATGGAAAAATTTCGAGATAGCAGCTAATTAACTATCTTAATTAACTTGGCGAATCAGTTGGAGGATTTCAATAAACCTCTCCTCATGGGTCATTAGCACAAGTTGTGTAAAGATGCGTAAAATATACCCGAGTTACATAGCTGTCCCTTTTTTGTTGACGACTGTACCATACTTCACCATACTTCCACTCCATAGAACATAATCTTTTCGAAAATAATTAAATACATTTCTTTACTGAATTTCGCTCTCAATCCCCAAGTCATACTTATAATTCTGAACAGTTTTCCATGATTCTTTTCTATCGGGTTCTATTCAAATGTGAAAAGAAGGAAACTTTTGAGTCAAATGTAATTCCTAAGCATTTGAGTTCTTTACAGTAATCAATTCATTCACCATTTAAATGAATTCCTAGGGAGTGCGTTATGTCCTTTTTCTATTTAAACACGATAAGTTTTGATTTGTTTTTATTAAAATTTAAATTAAATCTGATAGTCCAAGTTTCAAATTTAGCCATATTATCTCTGCAAATCTTTGTGAATTTATAAGAAGCAGGTGCTTTTAAAAGAATAAAAAAATAATCTGCGAAGGTCTGCACTAATTTGTCATCACATTGATCTTAGCACCTCAAAGACTCATTATCGAGTAAAAGCTAAAGTACCGGACCAGTCCTAAGGGACTCCTTTGTTGTAATACTACGTAGACCCATCAGTAAGAATTACCGATCTGACCATCAAAACACTTTTAAAGGTCTTCACAAGCTTCTCAGGAATTTTATTTTTCTTTAGAAGATGCTAATGATGAATAATATCCTCACATTTTACTGTGTTGAAAGCGTTTTTTATGGTCAAGACACCATGCATGTCACCTCTTTTTATTATTTCTCATTCTCGATAAAATCACACACTTTCTTAATGATGCTCCTTTTTTCGCTCAATCCGAATTGTCTCACATCCAGTTTCCGATGTTCTTCAAGGATCAGTCTCCTGGTAATGAATTTAGTCAGTACTTTCCCCTAAACGTCCAATAGACATTTTGATCTATAACACTTATAGTTCGGAAAGTCCTTACCCTATGTTGGAATAAAGGCAATTCCTGATTTTTTCTACTCTTTGGGGAAACAACCCATTTTGAAATAGATTTAAAATTTTAATAAATCACTCTTTATGAGCATGGAAAATTTCTTGAATATATTCAAAAGTCTAACCATATTCCCCAGGAGATTTCCCTTTTCGCTTAAATCCATAACATCATTCATTTCACAGTTATTAGTTGAGTATAAAGTATTTCATAGTTGAGTCTAAAGTCCCTGAACTCGTTATAATTCTTTATATATGTATCATTATCTAGATTTTTCTTTTCAATTGTTATCTCAGTATTGCCAAATTTTAAAATATTTTGAAAATGCGATAATTCATTCTTTTGTATGAGCCTATTGAAAAGTCTCTGAATATCTCTTAGCTGAATATCTTTAAAAGTCTCTCCTGCCTCTTTATATTCTTTATATTGTGAATGTCCGTTCTTGAATTTTGCTCTCTTTTGCTTTCTATTTCAAAAGTGCATTGAAGTGCCTGCGAAGCGTTCTAATTCTCTGTTTCTGTATTTGCATGAACTTGGCGGAAGGATTTATTGTGAAGCAAGAGGCGGTAGAAATTAATTGGTATGTTAATTACACATAGAAATGAATTTGCAATCATTAAAGTAAAGAGTTCAAGCTATTTTCAAATGGTTACTTACGACAGCCTATTTCGTCAGAGTTATCCCCGCAGTCGTCTGTTGCGTCACATTTCGATGAAGACAAGATGCATCGGCCATTCGAGCAGTTGAAATCGTTGTTTGGACAATTTTGTGGAGCTGGAGAAGCAGGAAGCAATTGGGATGTGAAATACAGATAAAAATCAATTCGCAATCAATAAAGTAAGGAGTTCAAGCCATTTTGAAATGGTTACTTACGGCAGTCTATTTCGTCGGAGTTATCCCCGCAGTCGTCTGTTCCGTCACATTTCGATGAAGACAAAATGCATCGACCATTCGAGCAGTCGAAGTCTTCGTTTGGACATTTTTGGACCGCTTCTAAAAGGAACAGAAATCATACAAACTTGAATTCCAGCTCGGGAAGAAACAAATAATCTATAGGCAGGCTTTTCAATGCAGCGTCAGAGCACCATCTCCTCACATTCAGTAGAAATGAAAAATATACCGTTTGTAAGATCCGCAATATTACAAGAATTTAAAGCAGAAATGTGTTAGACTTGATAATCGGAATTTTCTGAAAAACGGAGTCAGAATTTGGTGAAAATGAAAACTTTAATTTGAAAGTCTTAAAATAGCAGGAAGTTGAAGATGAATTATTGTCTAGTCAATTGTCCCCATAACTCCATCATCAAAAATTTAGATGGAGGATTATTTTTGCCTTTAAATTTGTTACGAGATATAATTGTTATTTTATTCACTGTTTATCACGCGAAGAAACACGAGAAAAACACCCAACTAAAAAAAATCTGCAAAAATTCTGCAGAAAATCTGAAGGTATTTCGAACATGTTCTCTTCAGATTTTCTGCAAAAAAAATGCAGAATATCTGAAGAAAACTATGTTCCAAATACCTTCAGATTTTCTGCAGAAAAAAATGTAGAATATCTGAAAAAAATATGTTCGAAATACCTTCAGATTTTAGGCAGATTTTTCTACAGTCAAGGTTTGATTATTAATTTCATTAATCTAATTTGTGATTCAACTTACTTGTACGATGCCGATTGTGACAAAACTTCAAGCTCATCCTGACCGGTATTCGAACCCGCGTTCCTATAGTTAGCAGACAGGAACGCTAACCACAACGCCGCGTCGGAATCCACGAGTGGGGGGGATAATTTAATCTATTTGAGTTTTAGCGTCACCATAGCTCTCGTGGCGCCAACTAGTGTGTAAAAATCAACCAAGGTCAGAATACGTGTTTCAAAGTCGTAGAGATGAGTAACAGATGAGATTAGTAATATTTTTGTTCAATAATTTAGATTCTATGTTTCAATAAATTCGTTTTCGCCTTCTATCTTTCTGGTAAGCCCTCTCTACATCCAAAGGGCGCAAGCTCCACTTTTCCCTTCTTTTGGGAGGAAAATAGCTAGTCAGAAAGACAGTCGGAAAACTAATTGGAAATTAATTAAATTATGGGGGAAAGTTTAAAATAGTAAAACCTCAAATATTTATTTTAAAGTTTAATTTAGAATTCATTTTTTTAGTGGCATATTAAAAAATTTTAGTGTCTAAGACAATTTTCGACTGGGAAATTTTTTGAAACTCGTGTCTGCTGTAGAATTAAACAATAATGATAATTACATTCTAATTTTGTTTTATATCCTTTAGAAAATAAAGCTGCAATATTAGAGAATATAGTGCAAAATATGTATTTAGAGAAATGCAGATATTATGAAAATGCAGTTAAATCTTCAAAAAATCAACAGATATTGGTCAAGTTTAATGATTTTGTAAAAATCTGCTAAATAATTGCAAATTGAATTGAAGACGAAATGCAAAGTCTTAAAAAATCTACAGGATACTTAAAGAAAAAAATAAAAATAAATTTTTTTGCAGATTTTATGCAGATTAAATTGAAGAAAAAATGCAGAATTTTTTGCTGTCTTACAAAATCTGCAGAATATTTAGAGAAAAATATAATAAGAAATTTTTTGCAGATTTTCTGCAGATTAAATTGAAGAAAAATGCAGATTTTTTGCTGTCTTCAAAAGATCTGCAGAAATCTTTAAGAAAACTTCTAAAATTTTATTTTTTTCTGCAGATTCTTTTTAGTTGGGCAAGAAGGGAAGGGAGCTTATCCCAGGGCTGAAAATATTCAAATATAAATCTCTGTAAGAAGAACAAATCTGAAGGGAAAATTGCTTGAATATTCTAGAAAAGTTCCACAAGAGAGCACAAAATCAAAGCTAAGGGAGTACTCGAAACAAAGAACTCTGTGACCATCCGTAATCAATAATTGAAGAAGTCAGATGACTGTATGAAAACTCACTAATTGTCGTGCCAAAATTGGCATCTGATGTAGGAAACAAATTTGGGAAATCATGCAACCCCGAGAAAATTCGTTGTGTGTTGAAAGGCAGGATATGATGCGAAGAAGTTTAGTTCATTATTCGGAAGACAGCGATACTTCTGCTATGCATACTTACTTTTGTGACTTTTTGTTAATTCTAAATTTATTTGTTGGAAAATTTAGTTCTCTTATTTCTTTTCTAAGGTCTCCAATTATATTTTTAATGTATACACTCCCATTTTGGACTCTTTTGGGGAACTAAATGTAAAGGAAGTCGATTACGTACAACCTGGACCTGTAAGACTATGGACAGCCAGCGATGGTTTTAATAAAATATCTTTAATAAATCGTTTTAATATTTGTTTTAAATCTAATTATTTTTCCAGGTGTTTGCATAAGTTCCTACGGAAAACGGGAAAAGATCCTATTCCATGCTCAGCATTATGATCAGTCTTCACCTGCTTACCATAGAAAAAATTCTAGAGAGACTCTCAAATAATGCGTTTTAACAATTATTTGAAAATAATATTACAATTTTTTTTATAATTTAACAATTATTGGAAATTCAATAATTGTTAAATCAATAAATAATAATTAACAATCCAAATAATTGTTAAATTATTTTTAATAATTTAACAATTATTTGGAAATAATATTAATGACAGTCAGTATGGTTTCAGGGAGAAGAAAAGCTGTAAGAGGGGACTGGTCTACATTGTGAACAAAATACGAAATAGGGAAAGTTGGGGTAGACTGACTCAAGGTGTTCAACTCTCCTCATATATATACCACTGTAACCCTTAGCACACGGTATATTTTTCGGCATGTTAATTCAAAAGTTAATTTGCAAATGAATCAAACCGCTAATCTTCTAGTCGAAGTAAATTTTATTCTAAGTACGTATGGTGTGATTTCTTTCACTAGTTACGTTTTCCTGCCAAGGAATCTACTCCAAAGGTAGGAAAAAACATTTATTAGCCTTTTCAGTATTGCTCAACTTAGGATTAGAATATTTAGGCTTAAAAATGTCACACTTTTTGCATATGTCTTTTTTAGGTACTTGGAAGGGTAAATTCTATTTTTATAATGATTAGAGGTTTTTAATAATTCAAACATACCTAAAAAAATTTTTAAAAAATACAAAAATGTTAATTCAAACGTGTACAATCAACAGTACAACACATTCTCAACTCTTCCGCACAAATTTAAACGAGTGAAACTAGTATTTGTAGGTATAATAATGCCAATAAAAGGTATATAGTGAATCAAAACACATAAAAAAAGCTTTAAATCAACGCCTAAAGCTTTTAAACAGTACCTACAATCACTCGTAAATAACCATCAGTGGACTGCAAATTGAGTTGCATCACTGTCAATATCATCTTAACAGCAGCTAAGGCCAGTAAATAATTTGGTGCTGCTCCTAGCGGTCAATCATTGTACTGTTGATTTATGCCATTGCCCCATTAAACAGAGGAACTAAAAAGGAACCCAAATCTACGTTTAACGCAAATTCAAAATTTGTTGATTTACCCTACTATCATTCTAACCACTTCAATTAGAACTTAAGTTGTAACTTTTTACACTCCTTCGGCTGGATAAGGGAATATGCAAATATGTATTGTAAATAATGACCGCCCTGTTATGGGTGATGCTTGTAAAATCAATTTTTTCAGTAAATCTGCATAGAGAGGTAAAGAGGCGGATCCCGTGTGCCTTTGAGAGCCCGGGACCCTAAGCACTTTGCGTTGGGGGTTTCGGCGTTTCCGGGCTTAGTTGGCCCGAAGTTCCCCATCATGCTGCGGTGGTTCTCTTTTCCCTTTGTTTTTGATCTCTTTTCCCACTGTTTCAAGACATAAACCCAGTCGGGTAGGCTGGGTCGGGATGGGTTTTGATAATCTGTAAATTACGCAAGACATTGTCACTGCTACAAAAATTGGTGAAAATCACTGAAATAGGGGAGGGAAGAATCTTTACCTGAACACGACTTTCCGTCTTCAGACAACTGAATCCCGAGAGGACAAGCACATGTATAACCGATAGGTGAAGTGAGGCACAGGAAACCGCATTCGCCACTGTTATTCTCACAGTCGAGATCTGCAACAAGAAATAAAACTTAATGCAACCACTAACATTTTAGAAACAATATACAGAAATGTAAGAATTGCATACCAAAAGAGCTCGATTTGGGTACCGATGCATAAATAAGCTTTCTGGACACCAATCCACTCTTAGTTCCAGGCAGACTTATGGTGTGAGAGTTCGACTCGTTGTGGTTCACCAAATGCAGTACGTGGTGCTTGGAATCCGTCCAGTACAAGAAGTTGTCGTTGACAGCAATAGACGTGACATTTCCGATCTTTTCCCTTACAATCTTCGGCTGACTGCAAAATTAAAAAAAATCAGATAGAAAAATAACCGAAGCGAAACTTGGCATTTAAATTTAAAAGCTGGCGAAATATTTCTAAGAACAATCGAGTTAAAACAATTTAAATTCCGTGATAAGAGACATTTTTGATTAAAAGACACCGTAGTTTAGTGAATTTTTCAAAGAAACTCGTGCCTATCACTCTGTAGCGAAATCTCTTAGTAACAGTGCCTATCTCAGGATTGCAGGTGCAATCTGTCGCAATACTGTTTTACAGGAGCTAACATGTGTGGGAAAGGACAATGCCTCACTTGGTCACGGAGACCATCTCCGCTGCAGATGTTGTCTAACACAGGCGTTGATTGACAGAGTCGCCAACATGTCTGGAAGTGGACAATGTAGTACTCATAGGCGAATACAACAGGTGAACTTTTGACAGACTGGGGTCGCCAATTCAGATTTGGTTAACGTTGCAGTAGCCCAGGATGAATGCTGGTCGGCGACCTTTTGCAGCTTTGTGAAATGAAATCCCACTTGACTGATGAGCAGACAACGAGGAAATGATAAATAGGTGGTCTGGGGTTTTAGAAAGGAGATAGATTTTTGCTTCTCTTAGGACAGGAAGCAGAGTGGTCTCTTGAGGATTCTTTTGGATCCCGACTTGCATTTCTCCTAAGCGGGATTGCAATTTTGTTTTGCGAAGAGACCTGGACCTCGGGCCTGATCTTGCGGAAGTTCACTAGAACTTCGGAAACTTGTTGGACTTTCCAGACCGTTACAGTGTTAGATTTTTTGTGGACTGACCTGGGCCTCGAACCTGATCTTGCGGAAGTTCACTTGATTTTCGTAAACCGTACTGAATTTTCCAGCAGAATGCAGTGTTAGTTATTCTCAAGAAATATTGAGGAGATACCTCAAGCAAATTCACACTGAACTGTCTCAAACCCTGTCCTGTTACGGACGAACATTGATCTTGGTTTTCTCGCCCAAAAGTACATTGCCTCCCCTCGAGTGTTTTCATTATGTTCATTGTGTATATAGCGATATTAGTCATGATTAAAGAATATTGTAATTTTGCGTAAATGATGTGATTGAGCTGAAAATAAATTTCTGAAAGACAACAATTTGTCTACATTTGCTTTCATCTTGCTCAGCCATAAACCGCTGCCCTCGGTCGTGACGTTACAGCTCCTGCGCGTCTAAAACACGAATAAAGGGATTACTGATTATATTTGTGAATAAGTCAATGAACAGAAGCAACCCTACAAGAATGACTTTAATTTAAGAAGGTCGAGTGGTCAACAATTTTAAGCCATTACCTGCACAATCTGGAAGCTAATGGAATAAGTCAAATCTAACATCTGCTCCATGCCTCGGTTTATGAAAACCAATCTTTAAACAGCCATTGAGATAGATGATTTTAAAAAAAAGATTTCCGCTCCTTCACAATTTTATGAGATGAATCAAAGAAAGGATTTATCTAGTTATCTTCAGTTCAGAATTGAAATAGTCAAGAATTAGATTAGATAGCAAAACTCCACAAACTAAAGATTACATACTGCAGTTCACTATTTCTAACCAGGAAGAATACCATTCTTAAGTTTCATATGCATACTCTTAAAATATATATTTAAAAATGAAAAATCGATAACTTTTTCCAAAAGATACTAAATAACTATAGGGTTGCAGGCTTTACCATTTGACATTCTATGGAAAGTGTACAAATTACCTATACGAGTTAGTGTAATCTATCGATGAAATCGTCCCCATCCTCGGATCCGCCCAGTAGAGAAGGTCGGCCGACGGATGCACAGCAAGAGCAATTGGGAAACCCGCAGTCGCATCCAGAACTTTCCCATTCTTTCCATCCATGTCGTACATCCACACGGAAGGAGATCTCCCAATGGTAGACACGAACATTTTCCTACAGAACGAATAGTTCACTGTTCTAAGATAAAATTTAGTTATATATTCTGCAGTTTTAGCGAATTCTTTGAGGACAAATGTCGGCAAATAGCCATCTAAGTCATTTTCCCATTGTGGCCGCCTGTCAGCAAATAGCCGCCCAAGTCTGTTCATCTTTGCAGACGTGAATTATGCAACGGCTCCCTTACGGCAATCTTTATGAGCGATAAGATACTCAACAGTTTAATATACTAAACTATATTACGTTTCCTTTGAAAGAAAATCGAGATTTTCAGCTGTGAAATCAATCTTCTGTTGATATTAAATCACGATATACGATATTGGCTGTGTCAGAACGAATTGCAGTCTTTCTCGAATCAGTCTCGTAGGAGAATTTCAGCCCAGCATGCATCTATACTCATAAAACGTAATGTTTGTGTGCGTGCGATGTCCAGACGAATCTATTACACTTACAGCCTTGAAATTTGGCATACAAGTATTCTTAATGGTGACTCAATGCATCTCGAAGCCGGAATTTTAAATTTTAATCTAGAAAATTTTTTAATTAATGTTTTGTGTTGTTTTGGGTCATTTTCGGCACGTTTATGACCGTAGTATCTTTTCTAATGATCGTTGAAAAACAATCAATGCACCATCGGATATAACAAATAATTTAAGTTCTAATGAAATTTGTTTTGAACTTTTAACTTAATTTACTGAATTTTGAGAAATTATTAAAAAATAGTCAGTTTTGCCATTGAAATTTAATTTTTGTTTTAAATTTACTGCATCCAACGTTCTAATAACACTATTATTTTCAATTTTTTTCAGCTTTTAACTGGAACGGTTTGTCGTATTTAAAACAATAATGGTTAAAATATCTTTTCCCGTTTTTATAATTAATTTTTTCCTGGTCAGTTGAAAGATATTTTTATCTACCGAGTTCCCTCCCGCGACACTTTTCCGGAACATTGTTGGCAAATTGATTGGCTGATGGTGCAGAGCGCAGGTGACGTCATAACCTTCAACTGAATGACTTCGATTATTATTTTCGGCAGTGTCTTAACGTATTTATGTCTCGCATATTTTATTTGCTTTATAATAATCATTTTCACGTTGCAATTTTTTAATATTGTTTCGGATTAACGTACTCTGTATTTTCTACAGTTGAAATGTCATTAACGCGAAGAAAAATAAGCGGGAAAATCAATAATGTGTATCTTTTGTTTTGTTTTCAGAACTTTTTCATGCCATTGCGGACGGCGTTTTTTTATTTTGTTGAAGTCCTGATTCCACGGGCAACGCCGTTCGCGTACTGCTAGTTTTATATATTTCACATACCCAGATAGCACGTAAGTTTGCAGCAAGTTTGATTTTGACTTGTCATGGCAAAATTTGACGCGTCAAACTTGAATCGAACTTGTAGCAAGTTCGATGTGACAAGTAGCGCCACCTCTTTGCAAATCAAACTTGCTGCAATTTTGCAAAACAAGCTTCCTGCAAAGATAGCACAATAAAGAGATAATTATCTTTGTCTCTGTTTTAAAAAACATCCGATTTTTAATAGCATCTCCTAGACCGTAATTCTTTTTTATTAATTCAATAAATCAATGATAATTTGTGAAAAAAATAACTTTTTTATAAAAAAATTTTTTGAAGCATTTTCCATCTTTTTACTAAATATATCACTCTCACTTTAAAGAAAACTATATCGATTTTTTCTTTTTTTATTTTTTTTGAAATTTTAACGTTTATAAACAAAATTAAATCTAAAAAACAGTCGGTGTTTGTTGAAAAATAATAACTTAGACATTTTGTCCCATTTTAAAGTAATTACTTTTGAACTCTAATTTCATAATTTATTCTACTAGCAAAACGTAGTTATTAGCGAAAATCGCTCTCTCTCTTTGACTTCAAATTATATTCTCAACTCAAAAAATTAATGAAAACCAGAAAATAGTTTAAAATAAATCGTATACGAATCGCATCGAACGATGTTTTAGCGAAATCTATCCTCTCCTCTCAGAGTTCAGCTGGCTCAATGGTTAGCATCACCGCTTCGGAACCGGGAGGTCGCGAGTTCTATCCCGGGTTGTGTTCGTGTTCTGTTTTTTCTATAATTTGCAATGAGTTTGACACGGCAAACTTGCTGCAAGTTCGTTTCATGGTGACTTCGGAGCTTTCGTTAACTTGCTGCAAGCTTACTGCAAGCTTGCACACTTGTCATGACAAATTTGTGGCTAACTTGCACTCTTGCCATGACAAATTTGTGGCAAGCTTGCTGCAAACTAAAATTGCTATCTGGGTATTACGATACCTTTATATACACGATGCCTAACAGACCCAAAAAGGACATTTTTGACCGTGGCACTAGTGATGATGAACATTACCTTGAATCTGACATGATAAATGACGACGACAGTATAAGGAAAGGCATAAGGAAAAACAGGGCAATAAACGTTTCAAAATATCCAGCGAAAGTGATGATGAAACAAGTATTGATGAGAGTAAAGCAAGCCCTGACAACGAATGGAAGAATGTTACGAGATGTTATTTCGCAAATTATACAGTTTCTATATATAGACTGTACCACAATATGCAAGAGTAAAAAAAACTAGCACTACATAGTTATAGTGAATTACATATTTTATAACGCAGGCATTCAACGTGTATATCTTCTCATCAACATACCCCAATACTCTCTCTTCCACAGAGCTCGCTTGCCAGCCGGTTCCTCCAGCAAAGGGTTAATATTTCTACTAAGTCACTTTTTATTTTCCTTTGGAGCATTGATAACCATAAATTTGTATACTTCCAGCCAGTTTAGGCATGCGGAAGATTTGATGATCACGCGAGCGATAAACTTCTCTGACGAGGCAAACAGCAATTTTTAACTATATCATTCCAGCCAAATGCAACAACATATAAATGAACCACAGAAAAGAAGCAGTCAAGCAGTCAATTGAAGAAAATTAACACAGCAGAAATGAAAAGTTAACTGTTGAAAAAAATAGAGAAAAAATCCATAAAACATAAAAATAAATTTAAAAAACTTAAAAATAAAAATAAGATTAAAATAAATATAAATAAAAACACTACAAGAACAGCAGAGAAATAGAAATTAAGACAAAAATGTGGAGTTCTAAGCTGAAGAAAGTAGTTCCAGTAAATAATGTCGTGTGAATGCACATTTCCAGTAAGTTTTGTACAATAGCCCGAAGTTCATTTTTCGCCTAAGGATGTTGAATTATTTCCAGTATGCCCAAAAGCGTGAAAGTTACCAGAAAGGAACATCTGACTAATGTCGTTGCAATAGGGCAGCCAAATAACAGTGCCATTATCAGCACCACAGGAGCAGTTTTTGCTTTCCCAAAGAATCTGTTCTGATTCGGAACATTGGCAAACATGACTGCTTAACAGTGGAAGGGCCAGTTGTGATCTAAATACAATACCTTGGTAGATGACTTTCCAAATGGTGAATCCAATTTACTTCGAATTTGTTCACTTTCAGTTAAGGACTTTGGAAATTTCAAACCGAAGTTTATAGACTCGAAATGAGTACAAAAGTTTTGGATTTTCATTTGAAGATAAGCTTTCCTGTATCTGAGTACAGCAAATTTCCGTGTCATTTTATACGTGTAATGTAAATAAACATCTACACCATATCGGGTGAGTAGACTTTCACCCCAGCCAGCATTGTAATTTGGCTGACTCGATTGAGGAATACTTTAACCGCAGACATAATCATAACATTTCGGATACAGAATCTGTAAATGTTAACTTTCTGCTTACATTGTACTGGACTGACCAGATTGAAACTCAGGGGAAAGGAGGAGGCAGGAGCCAGAGGTCTTGCGTAGCGAAATGTAACCGTTTATAACTAGAAAATTTGTAACAACTAACCTGCATTCTACGAAATGAATTAATATTTGAAATAAGCGATAAGAAAGATAAGTAATATAATACACTCCACTACACCTACAAACAAAACAATGGAGACATTTTCCTAGACATATTCCACCTACTGAAGGTAAACAATCACCTCAAAGAGGGTGCAAGGTATGTGGGAACCGCAATAAGTGCACTGAAAATAAATGGGAATGCAAGAAATATGGCGCTGCATTGCAAATTCCACACAAATTGAAGTAGCTTCAAACAATCAGCTTCCAAGTTGCTCTTGACCAGTTGTCGGCAAACTCATTTATCAAAAAAGTCAAAGATCAGCAGTGCAGCATTTAAGATTTCTTTTGAGAGCCAAATTTCTTTTCAAGACTCCTAAAAGCCCATGCTTTTAGGAGTCAGTTTAAGGTAGCTACTTAAGTTAAATAAAACCAGATATTACAATAATAATCTTATTTACTGTCAAAAATATTTTTACATTGAAATAAAAATGTGATAAAACGCGCATTTAATGTGAAAGTGACCTTGGATTTTCTTGGAAAGTTGGATAAGTCACGTTTGTAAGACGCTGTTGTTAATTTCAAGCTGGATTCCAGGTTCTCATCAATACGATTTTTCAATTTACTTTTTATAAAGGTCATGCTTGAAAAATATTGTTCGCATAAATATGTAGAGCCAAAGAGTGAAAGAACAGCAAATGCTAATTTTTTAACTGATCGCATGAGTCAGGAATACTATTCCAGGTATTGAAAATTATCATGTTTTGCTTTTCTATGCCTTTCAAAGCAGACCAATTCTGCTGTGAGTTAAGATCACATTTATTTTTCTCCAATTTTTCCATATCAACGTTAAGGCTTTACAATTTGGAGCTTTATAATTTTTTGTTTTTTAACTCCAGTAATTGCATTTTGAAGGCTTGAATGTCAATATGAAAGGGAGAGAAATTTAATTCTGTTACGTTAAGACTGAGAGGTTTTTTAACAAAGGCTAACGTTGTTAATGCAATATCTGAATTCCTGAAGCCTCCATACCGAGTTATTTTCTTTGCTACATTCCAGCAAGACTGGAAAATGAAATAATGTTTCTCTTTCAAAATATTGGGCAAAAAGAGATAATTTGTGTTCGAATAAAATGACTTCTTTCAATATCGATTTCCTTTCCTCTGTAGTTTACAATTAAGCTTATTTAGATAAGGCATAACGTCTAACATCAAATAAAATTTTTGGATCTACTTATCTCGTCCGTTAGTTCAGAATATTCAACATCCTTCTCAAGGAGGAAGGCTTTAATTTCTGATAATAAATAAGCGAAATGTTTTAAAAAGCTCCCTCTTGAAAGCTAATGTACAGTCGCGGAAAAAAAAAGATCCACCCAGCATTATTCTGCGATCGTTCATTGGGCATTTAAAAAAAAAAGCTATCAATCTTCAGGAAATAACGTATATTAAAAGATTCTATGGTTAAAAATTTCATAAGGGGCCATCTAAATATTTAAAATTACACTAACTTCAAAATTTTCAATATCAACACCCATTTTTAATGTCATAAATAAATTTCTCATGAAGAAATACCCAAAGAAATAAATTTTGGTTAATATGCCATGAATATATTGGAAGATATTCCACATTTTGTGCTCTAAATAGAAAAGGGGTCGTCTCCACATTTAGATAGAGAAGTTCTCTGCTTGCGTTTAAATGTCGGTAGTAGTATTTTAAATTATTTCGTACTTTAAATGTTATTTTCAAAGTAATGATCTACATTTTACAATCGGTAAAAATCGATGCCTAACAAAATTTAATAGTGTAATATTACACCACTTTAATTTATAAAATTTTAATTTATATATATATAAATAGTTAAATGTTTATATATTTAAGTTTTAAAAATAAAGTGGTGTAATGATTATATTTACATCGAAAATTGAAAATTTAATGTAACTTCAAAACTTCTCGTACGAATATGCTGAAATTTTGCATAGGCTTATCAAATAGCCATCTGCTTCGATTACTGTTAACATTTATAAGTGTTGCTATTCAAAAATCTTTTAACATTAAATTTGATAAAATATTTCATGTGCTCAAATTATTTTAAATAAAAAGTAAAAGTGTGTAATGTGCAGAATAATTCATACTACTACATAAAAAAATTCTAGGTGAATAGTTATATTATTTCTCAAGATATCAATAAAAATTAAAAATTTTACTTTAACATAAGGAACCCAAAATTTCATTTGCTTATAATTCCGAAACCAAAAATACTGGAATGATGAAACTTGGTATTCCAGCATAACTTTTTATGTAGTTTCGAATTTTTTTTTAAAAAAATTTTGTTTCTTCCATTGGAAATTTTAATGTTAGTGCTATTATAAATATGTATATGACCCCTTATGGAAATTTTAAACGTGAAACCTTTTACTAGACCTTATATCCTGAAAATTGGTACCTTTTGATTTAATACACGATGTACGATGGCAAAATAATACGGGGTGGTTCCTTTTTTTTCCCGCGACTCTATCTTATTATGCATCAGAAAATCGCCATTTTAACTAAAAATTCTTTAATTTGGCGATGATAAAGATATTTAGCTACTATTGTGTTGACACTCTTGCTCACCAACTGCATTACAATGCAAATTTCGTCTGGAAATGTCTGAAGATAATTAACGAAAAGTTTGTCCAATTTAACAGGTCTATTCTGGTACCCCCGGTTGAGTTGGGAGACGTCACTTTTCCCGTTTTTTACGGTGCGAAAAAAGTGACGTCCCCAAACCCAACCGGGGGTACCAGATTAGACCCGTAAAAACGAAGCACTTCTTCATGATGAGTAAACATTCACGCATCCGTTGGTATAACTTTTAATGAATTAATTGATTGAAAAATTATGTTTAAATCAAAGAAGAAACTCTCAAGCAAGTAGTGGAAATCGATTCGTGGCAGAGCCGCACTGAAGTGGCTAAAGAGTCGCGGTTTGCCGACCACTGCTCTAGACGAGTTAGAGATATGAATCTGCCAATTAATTTCGAGCGCAAGACGTTAAAGATGTTTATGATTTGGTTGAAAACGGAAATAATTTGTCAGTTATGAAATTCGACATGCAAAGTAGATATTGTCCTCTCATTGATCAGTGGCAACATTACCATTTAAAGGAAATATTGTTAGATTTCATCAAGATAATACAATTTCGAGTATTCATTGGTTATAGAAATCAGAGTGAAATCATATTTTAATTGTTTTCCCGGTTTGAACTTTAGATACCTTTATCAGCTGGATAAAAGATTCGGATCCAACTCTGCACTTCCATGCTTTGTTGGAAATTGAATCGACAGTAAATGACCTGAAAACAGCAATAAACATATTCGATCACCATAAAGCCTTGTTCCGTCGGCGTGTGGCTTGGCAAACCTCGAGTCGCTCGGTGTTCGTACTTGTGGACGGAGGTCGGTGGAATTCCGACCAGTCGCGCAGTACCCATGACGCGTGGCTTGACAGATCTCTCAGCAACTTTCTTGTGAATGGATGCACTGACGCCGTCTGGCCACTCCGCCGTCCTTTGATGTGCGAGCTATTTACCGCCGTAACGCGGGAAGAAACAGATGCGCTTACAAGCCCACAAGCCATATCCATTCTTCTTGTTCAGACAATGGGGAATAACGCGAACCACGGACGGAACTCGTGGAAATACAGGCCGTAGGAGCGCAGCTTAATACCTCGGTTTTCGTTGACTTCGGTTATTGCCGGTTTCGGTTTTCGTCGATGTTTTCCGCGAAAACTTACTTTCGGTGTTCGTCGGAGAAACATACCTTTCTGCACAACTTTCTTCTGCGACATGGGTCATTGACTTTGGAGCTGGTCCTAGTGCCTAAAGACCAAAAAAGGAAGTGACCCCAGATAGTGCCTTGATACCTAAGATTCTTATGGACAAGGATTCCCTACCAAACAATAATATATGCACCTCTCCCTTCCTTGCGGACTTCCATACGCCAAGAAGGATATTCAGAAAGATACAAAAATTTAAATGCCATGTTAAACTGACGTTAAATCTTTATATTAGACTTTTCTATTTTTCAGTATTAAAAATATTTGTTCTCTATAAAAAGTGTTTTCGGTATGTATTTTGGAATGTCTAGAAAGAATTAATTAGATTTACATTCACTCATATGGAAATAATTGCCTCTGTTTTCGTTGGTTTCGGATTTCGTCGATTGTTTTCGGACAGATTATCAACGAAAACCGAGGTATCACTATATTGCATAGAGAAGTGTTATCCCTTTCACTTCGGCGGTTTGGTCCCCTGAATCGAATCCAAAGTTGCGCTCATTACACGTGGACAGTCTTTAGCGTTTGAGAAGAAGAATTAGAATTTCATTGGCATGCTCTTGGAAGAAAAATGTCTTTTTAAAAACAATATATTCATAATTTCTACGTAAACAATAATTATTATAATTAAAGTTTGAATGCATTACTCTGTGGGTGCATGCCGGTTATAGCCGGCGTTCGGCCCCCCTGGTTGCTTTGTGGATCCGGCTATAACTGTCGTTAGGAGCGAAAGGGTTAAAATACTCACCCAACTTCGGGCACCAGAGCAATATCCATGGGTTTTGACAGATTCGCAACAATAACGGAATGTTTCGAATCAGTTGTCGCTACGACTTCCACTGTACCCTTATTCGAATCAACCCAATAAACATTTCCACTTCTTGGATCGAATGCCAAACTTTCAGGGGATACCACATGATGTCGAACGAGTTCCCTGTGATTGTAAAAGAAATCAGATGAGATTAACTAGCAAGTGAACATTGCCGACAATATTACTCATCTAACAAATAAAATAAAAGTCTTCTTTGTAATTAATATGTCACGAAACCGGCACTTTATTTTAAGATACGACGTTTTAATCAAGGGACGAGTTTTCTGTTTTGTTTGCTTACATTAAAAACCTTGACTTTATCTGCTGGGATGTTGGACTTCCGCTTTGAAAAATCCATTGACTTAGCATTACACCGGATTTACGTAGTACAGGCACTTAAATGTAAACAAAGCAGAAAACTCGTCCATAGCAACAATGACAACAAAAAACCGGACGAGCCATTTCGAAACCACGAGTTACTGGATGTTTTAATGGGGTCTATTCTGGTACCCCCGGTTGGGTTGGGAGTAACGCCGGAAAAGTGACGTCTCCCAAATCAACTGGGCAGAGTAATAGACCCCAATACCTTCGAATTTTTATGTATCATATTTAGAAGATCTTGGCGAATTTTTGGAGGATATGTAACAAATTAAAAATTTCGTAAGCTATTTGTTAATTTATGTTTTTAAGAGCCAGTTCTTCATAAATTCATCTATATAAGACTTGGCGTATTTGTTTTTTTGACGAATTGAAATCTTATAATGTAAAATTTTCAACAATAAGTGAATAACTGTGGCCTCTTAAATGGCCACGAATAGATTTTTCTAAACAGTGGCCCGATGGTGTCGACGGGTTGTAACTCGAAATCTAGCCCCTTTAGATGTAATCGTGAATATCGCAAGGTCATCTAGTTATACAAAACGCCTCCCCATGCCCCTGTTTTGTACAAGATGTTCAAAAAGGGTTTCGGCAAAATTAGAGAGGTTATAGCGCACATCAAAACGAACAAAAAAATACACTGGGACAGGGGTTTTCAAATGAAGCTGAATGGGAGAAAATGCGTCTGCAAAGTGTGACGCAGCTAAGAGTCTCGTCAGACTTTAACCCTTTTCTCTTCTTCTTCTGGGATTGCCTAAATCACTCACTTATGAGACACCAGGAGAGACACCGGAAGGTCTGATAGAGAGGATCATGACCGCTGCAGCAGAAATCTAGGAAGCATCTGGAATTTTTCAGTGTGTCCGCCTGTCCTTTCTACGTCCGTTGTGCTCTGTAGAATGACTTTTGAGGGCGCCACTTTGAGTTGGAGTTTGGATTTTTAGATTTTTATGGCGCACGAGCCAAAATTGACCATCCTGCGCCGTGGCACTACTTCGAACAATTTTTGAAACAATTTTGTTCGTTCTATGTATTACAAGTTGTAATGTTCCTATTCTTTTTAATAAATATTTTCTATATTGATTTCTTTGTGTCTTCCCTATCACAATTGAGACGCAGTTTCGCAATTTTCACTCTTACAGTGTGTTCCGCGACCCCATGTACCATTGCATTTTTTGTTGTTGTTGTTCGTCTGGATACATACTATCAACCCTTGTCAAAATCCTTTCTGCACGTCCTGCAGAATGATAGCAATAATTTTCATGAAATCACTAGTAGTAATTCTGATTATGAGCATCCTTAACCTTTTTTAATGTTATTACTAGCCGCCTTCGTCAACCAGTTTGTTTGCCGGGAATATAATTTCAATTGAATCTCTTATGCATAATTTGATTTTCCTGGCTCCCTTAACAAAATAATTTTAAATTTAAAATTGTGATAGACATTTAACCCACGTTCTTTCATTGGCCATTGCACTTGTTCTGCTCGTTGTTTGCGTGAACGTTCCTAAGGGAATCAAGTAGCTGCCGTGTCATGTAATCACTGTCAGAGTCAACTTCATTTTCTTATTCTCATGCAAAATTTGCATTTGATTTCGATATTAAAATGGCATGGAACATTTCACGTCCAGCAGCATGTTTGTTGCATTAAAACATAGAATTAAACATTAAGATATTACCTTAGTGTTCAACAATGGAAAAGAAACGTGCTAATAAATATTTGTTTAAACAATGAAAATGATTTGAATTTTATTGTAACAAAGAGAAGTATTGTTGTAAATTATGCCTAAATTAATTTTACAACTTAATTGATATCATTGAAAAGGTAATTCTTTGCTCCTTCAGATGGTGTAAAAATGATTTTTCTGCTGCAACATTTTCGGAAGTTATGATGAAAATACGCTTAATTAAAATTTCGATTTAATAAAAAATTCGCTTAATTTTTAATTAATTAAAATTTTAAAAGTGGTTTTGTGGTACACATATTTACCCTCCAGAGTTTGTTTGTGCCAAAATTTCGTAGCTCTAGGTCCAGCGGTCTTCCCTGTAGAACGCAGACACACACATTATACTTTATTATTAATAGAGATATGAATTGAAATTATTAGTTCTCATCCAATCATATGGTTGAAAATATGTTAGTTAAGAGTTCAAAAGCTTTAAATATTGTTCAGGTCTCCATCAAGTATCTTGTTTTTGTATGTACATGAACAAATCGGAATCAATAACACAATGTTTTACTATAAAAATCTAGAATATAAGAATATATTAACTTTTAATTCTAATAACTTATATATATATATATATACATCCTTTTTTCTCTCCAATGAAATTTGAATTTTGATATATATATACTATTCAGCAACGGATTCTGAGACTGCCACTTTTGGACGATTTTACACCGGAAAGGAGTGTCAGGAAATGAATCATATGAGCGCATTTCCTGAGTTCTTTGTTAGATCACGCTCAGTAAAATGTAGACATTACTAGTGTTGAGATTGTAAATGTAATCAAAGAAGATGGCATATCTAGTGTACAAGCATTTGACTTCCAGGATTTATTTAATACTCTAGATTTTGAATATTTAATAAATACCCTTGTAAAAATACATAAAGATTTTGGTAAAAAAAGAGATATTAGCATAAAAACTAATGACAATGAATTAGCTGCAGAATTTCTAGATTTAGATTTAAAAATTATAGATAGTAAAATTGTAACAGATATTTTTGATGGAAGAACAGCATTTAATTTTCAAATTAATAAATTTCCTTCTGGGGATAGTAATCTTAGCATTTCAGTCTTCAAGAATTATTAAAAAATTATATAATTATAAATAACAATTTGGTAACAGACAATGATAATAGATTTAGGAACATAAATTTTTTTTTTATAATTGTGCACTAGTATATGGAATGAATAAAAAATTTGTAAGATTTTATATAGATAAGAAATATTTAGGTCACTTAGAATAAACCATTCATTTTAGTATTTAATAAAATATTTATAATTCTTGGCTTTTTGGTATGTATATTTTATATGTTACTTATATTGCGTAATTTTTTTCAAATTTGCTATTGCTTTGCTAGTTTCTGCATTACTACATAGATGGCGCCAGGATTTATAAAATAAAAAAACTCATTAAAACGATATAGGATTCTAAATAATCAAATAGTTAATTTTATAAAAAATATTAGATTTTTAATTGATTGCATAATTTAATTTATTTGAGATTTTTAATATAGGTATCATACTAATTTTTAAAAACTAAAATAAATTAAAATATTTGGTTAATTTAAGTTGAATCAAAGTTAGAAATCTAGTTTCGGCATTCTAGTGATGTCAAGCTAAGTGGCGGTTTGTATTGAAATGATGATTATACAGGTAAAGGATAAGCAAACACATTGATTCTATAATTCCTAGTGAAGAAGAATGGATATTTTATTGACTGATGTATTTATTACTTTTAGTGCAGTTATTGATGCTTATATCTTAGATTTAATATAGATACTTTCGATATAACGATGATATATTGTTAGGGTTAGCGTATGGATTTTTCATTCTAAATTCTTTCATCTTAGGATAAATTACTCTTTATGTTTTTTCATCAATTTTAGTAACAGGGATGGTTTATACAACAAAGTAGATTTAACCTGGCTAATGCTCTTCCAAAGCAGAGCAACTAATTTTATTGTTGAAAATTCCAAATTTTTGGTTTGACTTTTTCAATAGTCGTAAGAGTTATATAGTTAATAGATTTATTTTACATGTGATCTTTGCATGTGTTTTGCACTTTTGTTCATAGGATCATAATTTAAATTTTGATTAATTAATAAATTTTTAGTTTTGAATTGCACTTTTGATATGTTTTGTTTATTTTGTTTTGAATGTACATATATAACGTTATATTATGTTTGATATTACTATATATATATATATATTAAAGTTATTCGTTCCCAAGATTTGCTGGTCACTTTATTTGTTCGATTTCACAAATTAGGTTTGCATTTTTCAAGTCTTTTTAAATTTCATTCTATGTACAATTTTTATTTTATTTTATGTCATAATGTTATTATATTTTTATGTTCATTTATAAGTTTCATATATTAGTTAGTTTTACTCTATTTAGATTATGGTAAAAATTAAAGTTTAAGCAAAATTTAAAAATTTGGTTCTTTGTTTTGTTTTAGAAATTAACGTTATGACTTTTTATCTACTAAAGATAATAATTACTATATAAATATATATGTATACCAGAGGTTTATTATTATTTCATAATATTGTTTAAAATCCGATGCATATAAAACAGCATTTACAACACACAGTCTTGATGTGTGACATTTATATATTAATAATACAATTATGAAGCCACCTTTCTTTCAAGCTAAAACATTTCACAGGTTTTAAGTATGAAAACAGACCTTTCTAGCATAAAAAAACATTTGAGAGATTGGCAATTAAATGCTCACTTATACCGGACGGATGGAAGCTTACCTTCTGCTTAGTGATGTCATGTTAAACGCATAGATAGCCGGAGTCTTCATATCGGACACGAACAGAGTTTTCGATTTCCAGTCATAAGCAAGGCTTCCGATCGAGTCAACGCGGCTCAGAGGCAACTCTGAAACGGCGATGCTACCAGCCGTTTCGGGCCGAATATGATAGATCTTGCTCTCATCATTCACCAACAGCATAGGGTAGTTGCTGTCCACTGAAACGAGAAAGAATCTTATTTAGTCGTTTTTCAGATGCTTTGAGAGGGAGAGAGTTCCATTTAGGAAATGGTCGGTACATACCCGTGCAGGTTCTTCCGTTCCTACCGAGGGTGAAGCCTGGTGGGCAAGCGCAACGGTAAGTATTCAGCGGAGCAATGAGACAGATGTGGCTGCACGAACTACCCCGGCATGGATTGTTTGCTGAGGAGACAAAATTTGAGTGAAACTTTGACAGAAACCTTAAAATCAGCACGTTTTCTCACTTGCTATTCAGTTATGTCGAAGACGTTAAGTGGCATAACAAATGTTTGAATACTGGGATTTATAAGTGGAAAAAGAAAGGAAAAACAAGATTTCCCGTACGTATCTTCAAGATTTTTTCAAAAGCCGCACAAAGTAGATCAAATAATTTTCATATTGGAGGAGTGGGGAGGCATATAAGTTTATAAAGCTTTAACTAGCCCATAATGCTACCTACTTTATAACCAATAGAAGTGCATTACGAAAAGTGATTCAAAACGTTTGAATAGAGAGAAATTCGAGCTTCAAATTGAAAGAGAAGGATTTCATTTTGTATCTAAAGGGTCGCACTCATGAAATCGATAAATATCCAGTGTTATAGAAGCAGACACAAATTTGGCATTTTCAGCACGCCTAAAAATCCTGAATCAGACAGATGGTTAAAATATCCGAATATCCTATTAACCAAATATTATGCCTGATGATGACTTCTCGTCCGAGTTGGCTGACTTTTGATACTTCTGCACAAGCGAAGCCTCTGAACTAAGAGCGGTCCTATAGCATTACCCGTAAAAATGATAACAGGCATAAATAAGATGATGAAATTAATCCACTCAAAACCATCCTTTAATGGATTTAGCTTTGCATCACTTGATCTTCTGGTATACCCACGACACAAAGTCTGAACAGGAAATATTGAAGATAACACACCAAAATTTCGATATAAAATAACCTTTTATATACTTACCCTGCCTTTCCAGAACAGGATGATAGACATGAACTCCCATAATATTCTTTCCATTTTCGCGAACTATAATAGTTCTATTGTGACCAGTAAATTTATTGGAAGATTCTAAAGTGAAGTTGTTCCAATCTGACCAGTATAAATTATCCTCGAAGACAGCAAGGGAATAGGGGTGATACACTTTGTCTTCCATTAGCACCTAAAGAGAAATTTATTCCAATTTTATTCTGTGCATTCTAGACGAACACGGACAAATTCTGGGAAGAAATCCGAAATAAAGAAATAGATCGCGATTTTGAATGAATACAGGAAGCTGATGAGAGAAGTATAGACATGAAGTGAATCCGTTGCTCAGTTCAGAATGCATTTAAAACCAGACATTTTTCGAATTAGGTTGATCGCTCCTGTTGTTTAACCCCTTCAGGTACAATTCAATCATGAAAAATATGCTGGAAATGACCAATGTTTCCACTTAATGCTTACAAGAATGAAATAGGACCGACTAACAAAATTTAGCTGTGATTTATACCTAGTAAATTATTTTAGTTCTAACGGCAAACCACATGTAATAAACCACAAATAATAAAAGGATATACAATAGTGTCAGATTCAATACATTAAAAACGTTAAACTAAATAAATCAATATCAGATTCAAAAGTAATTTTAACCACATGAAGAGGATAGTTCGTCATTCTAAAGTATAGTATGAAAAACCAATGACGAGCTTGACTCGCCATTTTACAGCAAGGGGATAAGTCATTTTGCAATAGAGTGCCAGTTTCAGAAGCTTAATTACTCAGTTTTAAACAACCAATTTAGTCATCCCAAAGCAGAGAACGCGTGAGAACATGTACATCAGACTCAGTTTACAGAAACATTTTTAAGCATATTTAAAAAAGAAATACAGTTCGAAGATTAATGCCTTCAATCGTGAAACACGTAACACCCCAGCATACCCCCGAACTCGGCGCCTAAACGGCACCCTGTCGGTTGGATGAGTATGTGTGAAACTTTATTGAAAAGCAAAAACAAAAAAATATACAACATTAGGATATAAATACACTTGAAAGGGAACATAATTATACATGAACAAAGAAGAATAAAAAACACATTGAGGATTACAATCCGAGTATGTATTATAATAGAAATTTACAAGGGGAGTTATCAAATTTGAGTGCAGTGAAAAGTTTGAATGTTTCATTTAGTTACATTTTTTCATGCAGTTGCAGCTCCATGATTCGGGGCTGATAGTGGTGTTCGATGCGACGAAAAAGAAGAATTGAAAAACGTATTACACCGGTTACATTAATGAAAATTGTCGCAACCAACCTAAAAATTGTGGGACTGTTTTTTTTCTCTTTTTGTTCTGTCTTGTTATATATACTGTGGGATCGCTGGAATTGTTACTCAAGGGTTGGCAGTAATATGAAGGGTGAATTTATCGAATGAATTACGGAAGAATTGGTGGTGGCTGGTTGCTGTTTTTAAGCTAGTGTGCTCTGCTGCTCAACTGGGAATTCTTCGGACTTCTGGTTCTAGGAGGTGAATCTTTGGAAGTATCTATTTCTAGGCAGGAGTATGTGACGGTGTTGTATTTTGACTTTTAATTAGGTCTTCGTTAGTCGCCAGGAATGTGATTAAATTATCTATATTTCGTCTTGAGAGTTTTCTGGATAGGGCGCTCTTTTTAGCATTTATGGATTAATGTCGTTCGCACCAATGTTTTTCAAAACTGTCCAAATCTAAATTTCTGAAACACTGGAGCTTAAACGGAATTTCGCAAACGTCAGTAACCTGAGCCAACCCGAACGAAAGCGGGGCCTGATGCAAAGTCTACTCTGTTGAAGAGTTGCTAGCTGGAGCAAAAAGGGTAATTTTTAATTTTTTCCGCAGTAACTTCAGAACATATCATCACACAAAAATTATTTTTGAACCATCTTAAAAGTAAAAGCTTTAGCTTCTCAGTGACACCTGCGCCATTTCCGTACCACTATTTCTTTGATTTTTAATCATTTTTCAAAATTATTTTAAACACAATTTATAACATTTTCGTTTCTTAAATGCCATTTTAAACCTATTTTACTTTTTAATCAATTTAAACCTTTATAGGTCCGTGGTAAATATACTTACCACCAAATCCATCATTCATCAACTTTTAAACTTACAAGGTAAGCTATATTAAAGTTCTCATGAAATTTTTCGATGAAACGAAATCCTATATCTTCCAATTTCTTTTCTCAAAGCATAAAAAATCGTCTTGACTTTTTAGATAATTATTAATTAATGAAATGATTAACAAAAATTAATGTCATCCAATAAGCTAAATGAATTTCTTTTCTTAAATTAATCTCAATCCCAAAGTTATTTTATTATACCATTACTACAAATAAACGAGAGAGAGTTAGAGCTCAAACAATATCATTGATCAAATATTAAAATAGAGGCGAATCGTATTTACCTTTCGAGTTTCACCGTCCAGAGTAATGTATTCAATTGTTTTCAGCCATGCATCTGACCAGTAGAGGCGGTTGGAGGCGTGGTCAATGGCGATACCATTCGGCCATTTGATGTCCTTCGATACCATCGCAATTCGTCGACTGCCGTCCATGCCGCTACGGTATATCCCGGAAGTGCTCTCGCCCCAGTCGCTCCAGTACAACAACCTGCGATACAATGCTAGATCAGCAGAGATCTCTTCATCGACACCGAGCTGTGTAAACTTTCGGTAGCAGGTGTTGGATGCAAAAGACAATTATTTCAAGTTTTCACCCCTAACTTAAACATAGCGCCTTCATGACGATTTCATAACATGCTCAATTTCCTTCCCACATATTGGTATTTCAAAATTGAAAATTCGCTTTCGTCAGTCATACCCTGATATAATGAAATGTTTATCTCTAGATACCTATAGTTTTGAAAATTTCAAGAGGGTCGATTCTCGATGTCACGAGGTATAATACACTACTCAAAAATTTTGTAAAAAACTAATTTCGCTTTTTTAAAGACAACAAATGTTCCATTCGTCTTTTCTTTTTTAGTTTCATTTTTTAGAAAAATTAGAATCCACGTTTCAATGTAATCCAACAAACGTATGAAAATAAAAAAAATGGACCTTCAAAATTTTATTCACTTTAATTGAAAAAGGCTTTCTCAAGGACTCGGGAAATTCAAAAGTTAAAGTTTGGAGGTAAAATTTTATACAAATTGTTTCTCTTGGATTTTCTTGCGGTATCGATAGAATGTATTTGTCTCTCTAAATAACTAAAAGGGCTGAACATCGGCATGGCGTGGGATTCACAGAATGATCCAGTAAATTCTGAGGCAGTCTCTTTCACTCTTTAACAACGGCCGTCTCTTGCTCGACCCGTCCCCTAGAACGCCCCATGCATGAACAATTTCTCCTGCATCCGCGTAAGTTATATTTGATTTGACTATTTTACCTGAAATAATTGACGATATATTTGTTTGCTTACAAAGTAGGAAACAGTATTACTTTCCACTTTTTTCTTTCGTTTATCGCCTTTCTGTAGAGAACGTGTAGGATGAGGCGGAGGGTTTTGAGATGTTGTAGTGATAACGGGAATAGAAGAACTAGTACCATGCTTCGAAATAGATGCTTTCAGAGTGGTTGCAGATGACATCAAATCGATCGATGTTGCAACAGTGGTGCGAGCAATATTTGATCACAGATGCTGTAATTTTGTGAGTGAAGAGCAACCAATCTGAGTTAATTTTTCGTCAGTTTCAGTGGTACAGGAAATGATATTTTTAAGTGCCTGTGCATGCAGTGGTGCTGCATATATATCAGAGGACTGTGGAGATATTAGTTTTTGTGCTTTAAAATATGATAAATTTTTAGAGATTTTAATCGCTTGATTTTTCTTCCATTTGCCACCTACTTCATTCTTTGGAGTCTGAAGTTTGTGATTTCTCTTCATGCATTTGAGATTAGTACCACATTCTACAGTGGAATATCCAACTGAAATACAATGAGCACAGGTCAATTTGCCACGACAAGCATTTTTAGAATGCTCAAACTTCTGACACTCAAAGCATTGAAGAAAAATTGGATTATGAGGTCTAACTTATTAGCAAGCATAACCAAAAAGGAAGGTGTTATGTACAAAATATCAAAATCATGTGTTTCGTTGAAATTAATTTACCCTCACATTTAATCTTTATTCGACGAACTTCAATAACAATTTCTGACCTTTTAATTCATTAACCAGTTTCTATTCTGAAATGGATTCAAGATAAAGTGCAGAAATGATTCCACGCGAATTGTTGAATGATTTGTGAGCGTATGTTTCTATCTCTCCAGGGGAAATTGTCTAAAATGTTTCAAATATTTAAGTGCAGATATCTATGATTTTGTGGCAGTTTCAATAAATAAATCACCCAATTTAACTTTTTCGACACCTTTCACTACTCTGAAGAAGGAGACAATAAGTTTCTGAATAAGAAAATGTGACATTTTATGAAAGATTTATAAGTATGTAAGAACATAAAAGGAGTGCTTTTAGTTATCGACTATCCGGACAAAACGTTTCAAAACGATCCATGCAAAGTAAGGTTTAGAACCGGACCCGACGGCACCACCCACCACGGAGCCCAACAAGGAAGGCAGCCACCGGCTATGGGCACTTTCAGCCTCGGCGCTAACGTTATGTCTATCCGAAATACATGCTCTCAGAGTCACCTCCTAGAACGTTGGCTATCCTTAACACCAAGCTTCAGAGAATGTCTCTTTCGCTTCATCCCTTGCAGACTAACCACTTAGTTGGCTAGCTACCAACAAGCTTGAACAGTGCTCTATCTGTCTAACGGATTGCCACGCACGACTAACACTTGGGGTTTTTGGTTGTCAATAAGAAGCAAGAAGCAAGCAGAGAGTGGACTGCTTCCCATAGACAGATCCATCGCTTGCCACGTTTGTGTGGTACAGTAGTTTGGTGAAGGGGTTCCACCTCATGTGTCGACATCGTCATCTGACTGCGATTCCAAATTACGATTTCCGTCCCAAAATAGCCCTCGTGTTGCTTCAGAACGGGATGTTAATATAACTAAACAAAACCTCGAGAGATGGAAGTGAAAAGCACAAAGCACAAGACGAAGCAGAGTGTAAACTTGAAGGGAGAACAGATTCCTGGGTACATCGGAATCGGGACATCCACACTTACCTAAATAAGGTAAACTTCTGAGGGGGCACATCGTGGGAGGATTCAAGATCGATATCTACCAAGCGTCTTCAATAGACGTGTTTTAGCCTTGAGTGTAGGGCATCAGTCCTAAAACTGTTTGATCACACCTCGTATGTCAAGAATGCAGTGGTAATTTTGGAACGCAAAGCCACTTTTTTAATATGGAAAAGATGTGATGTCCAAGCTTTAGGCAATATGCCGTCAGGTGGCATATGCAGTAACATTTATGCAATCTACTCTTTTGCTTTCAGTATTGTGAGCGTGTATCAAAGAAATTAACACAGAATATTTTATGAATCATTTACCACCTAATGATTTGGAAGTGTTTCGAAGTATCATACTTTATAAACTTAATTTTATTTATGTCATTCACAGACGTTATTACTCGATACAAAGAATGAGTAGAATTCATAGACGTTTCCACTCATTCACTACCCATTGTGAGGTCCTGAAAAGCACCCGCAAATTTTCCCACGGAAAAAGTGACCGGGCCTCCCAGTTCGCTAGCAGGGAGCGGCCGAAGAAAGGGGCCGACAAAGCCCTTCCCAGATTGCGTCATCCCGGAGGGTCTTCGTTTGAAATTCACCGCCATTTGACCTCAGATGGACACAGGAGCCGGAAAATGCATTGCCTACGCATAGAGCCAATGCGATTGAGGAATTAAAGACAGAGTTTTGTCATTGGGAGAAAGGGTCCCTCTATACTTATAAAGGCAATGTTTGTGTGCGTGTGTGTGTGTGTGCGTGTGTGTGTGTTTTGTCGGCGATGTCAGACGAATCTATCGCACACAGCCATGAAATTTGGTACACAGGTAGTCGTAATGGTGACTGAATGACACCTCGAAGACGAAATTTTTAAATTTTAATCTAGAATGTTTTTTATTTAATGTTTTGTGTTGTTTTGGTTGATTTTTCGCACTAATTTCTCAATAGAATAGTTACGAATAAGTTTACGATAAAATATATACACCATCGGAAAGAGCATGCGATTTCCGTTCTAATGAAAGTTAGTTTTGAATTTCTAACGTAATTTACTGAATTTTGAGAATTTTTTAAAAATTGTCACTTTCTCATATATTTTTTAACTGTCAATGTTTTTTCCTCGCATCCAACGTTCTAATAAATCTATGATTTTCAGTTTTTTTTATGGTAACAACAGAGGTATTTATCTCTCATTTAAAACAAGAACGGTTAAAATATCTTTGTCCGTTCGTTTTAATAATTTTTTTCTTAAAGGGTTAAAAAAAATTCTTTTCAGTGAAGTTCTTTCTCGGACAGGTGAGTTTCTCCTGGCTACGGCTAGCGCCATCTGTTGGAATTATTCTCTCCTCAATTTTTTAGCATGTTTTGCTAGGAATAATTTGAAATCATTTCGTTGGACGCAAGGGTTTAGTCGTAAATTAAGCAGTGCTGGAAGATTCTGACATGGGTGATAAGTTGGCTTTGAACTTCTAACGTAATTCATGAATTATGAGAGAATTTTTTTCGTGGTGATCTAAAGAGTTTCTTTACCATCTGCGTAAAATGTGCCATAGCTTTTCAGCAAGCTCCAGGGGAGGGTGACAGGGGTACTGTGTACCTTGAAACGTCACGGTACTGTGGTTTGAGACTGTATTGCATCACATAAGCTTAGATACACCATTGCTGTATATTAAAGATTTCACGTTGACAATTTTTTTTTATTATTGTTTTGGAATAACGTACTCTACTGCTTTCACATGTCATTATCGCGGAAAATCAATGTGGTCTTTTGTTTGATTTTGTTTCAAAACTTTTCGATTGTGGGCGATTTTTTTTTTCATGTTTTGAAGTCCTAGTTCCACGGGCAACGCCGTGCGCACGTTCTGCTAGTTTCTTCTACATAAATGAAGAGCTGAACTTCATGACCGGCCTACTAAAAGGGCAGGTCCCAAGGAGGGTTTTAAGCTGGAACCAGAGAGGTGGGGAGGGATGATCAGAGAGATCAAGATAGGGTTCGTTTGGAGAACCGGAGAATTAAATTCTCGTGACGGAGAATTTGGTAAGGCAGTTCTCAGGCTGAGAAGCTGCTGTATCGGGTCTTGCCCCGTTAACCTAAGCCAACCCTTGGCTGTTTATCGCTCGTCTCGAGTGAGAAGTTCTTAGGAACTCTGATTGGAATTAGACGTGCCTTACGTCGCTACGAATTACCTTCTTGGTAGTTGATATAACCCGTGAGTGGTTATCTGTTAGAAATCTGAGCGGATTAATCCCTCAGATCATTATTCCGGACTTCGGACTTATACTCGCCTAGAGTAGAACCTTTAGAACTTTCTGCATTACCTCGAGTGAACTCGTGAAAGTCTGCGAACTGAATCCAGATTGATTTTGGACTTGTCTTATGCTATCTCGTCCTGAGTAAGCGGAGTTGTTTGAATTGATATTAATTTGTATATTTTGTAAAAATCCATTTAATCAAGAATTTTCATTAAAATATTAATATCTTAATATGGCTGTGTCGTCTGGTGAGTCCTTCATAGCTTAGTATCGCTGAGCTAAGACCCTACACCACTCCAAACCAGCCTGCCGAAATTGTCTTAAGGCCTTACATGACCCGGAGAGGAAGTTTTCTATTGAGTTAAAGAAAATATATGGAAGGCGCAGTTCGGGTCGGCGCCGTAGATTTTTCGTGAAAACGTCGGGATAAAATCATAAAACAAGTATTTCGTATTAATATATAATCTAATTAGCAATTTCTTTAATATAATATTTACACAGAGTAATATAATAGTTACAGAATAGAAAAATCACAAGCTACCACAGAACTTTGCTACATGCGATAAACTTGTGATTAATTTCCGAATATAAAGATAAAGAAAAGTGCTTTCTCTGCTCAAATGATTCCTTTTAAACATTTCTTTTAGATTCTGCCATCATTATTTTCTTGAAAGGAAGACGTTTTAAATCTTCTTATTTAATATTACAGAGACATTCAAGCATTTTAATTCTGGCCATCATTGTAAATAGTTGTCATCAATTACGTTTCCCACTAGGCTAATATCTGTCGCTAAAGTTACAGGTAATTCCGGATAGAAGGGTACTAGTACTCTGTCACTGGATATTTCTTCCTTGAGCTTAAGAAAAGCCAGTTCACGTTCCTTATTCCAGTAAAATTTCTGATTTTTACGAAGAAGTTTACGTAAGGGAAAGGTAAGAGTAGAAATATCCGGTATGAATCTAGAATAGTAAGTAACCATACCTAAAAATTGTCGAAGTTCCGAACATTTCTTGGTTGCTGCATCCATATGACAGCTTCAACTTTTGATAGTGATCGTGATATCTTGTTATTTTCTACTACATGACCTAGATATTCAATTCTTGTTTGAAAATATGTACATTTCTTGATGTTCAATTGTAAGTCATACTCATGTAACCGTTCTAGACAAGCAGAAAGGTTCTTAGAGCATTGAGATCTTTAGTTTTACCATGGACCACAATGTCATCGAAATAAGCTATAGTTTTGGGTAAACCCTTCAGAATTTGATCGATTACCCAGTTAAACTCAGTCTGGGCAGTTTTAATTCCAAAACTCAACCTGTTCATTTTATAAGTCCCTTGACGCGTTGAAATTGTTTGGATAATGCTGCTCTCTTCATCAGTCTCAAAATGAAGATACGCCTTAAATAAATCCATTTTCCAGAAGTACTTGGAATCTCTAAGACTATTTAGGACTTCATAGATTTCTTGATTATCCAATCATTCGTTGACGTTCATAAGTAGATCGTTAAATCCAGCTTTATAATCTACGCAAAGTTGAACTGTTCCATCTCCCATAGGAATTACAACTAAAGGTGATCCCTAATCACTTGTAATTGGTTTGGATATTATTCCAGCTGCTTCGAGAGAATCAAGTTCCTTATCAACCTCCCCGATAGCAAAGAAGGTTGCGGAAAGGTTGCCATTTCACTTTCCATAGGCTATCCGCGAAAGCATTTCCGCGCAAACCGTTTCGGAAACCATTCTCGCAAAATTGACGTAGATAAGCTTTTTATGAACCACCTGCCCCATGGCGTGTAGCCCCGTCCGGTATAGTGGTTATTGCGTTTGCCTTCCAACTCTAGGAACGCGGGTTCGATCCCTGCCTCGGAGGAATTGAAGTTTGTAGGAGTACGGCCTTGAAAAGGGGGGTTCTCTCTGTAGGAATATGGCTCCGAAAGGGGGTTCTATTTTTTCCTCTTTTGAAAAGGCACGAAACAAGCTTGAGGAAAGCCTGAAACAATCTTGTAATAAAAGCTTGGCGAAATCTTACTAAAAACCTTACATAAAACCTTGTTTCTTGTTGACTAGCGAACCTTTCCGCTACCTTGCCGAAAGGTTCAACCCTTGTCATGAAAATCTTTGTGACAACCCTTTACCCTTACTGACGACAAGGTTTCCAAGACCTTTTAGACAAGCATTCTTTGCTATCTGGGCTTTTACCTTAAAGCATAGGGTACATTCCGTTCTGGAGTGTAACTACGTTTAGATCCATCACGTCATTTTAGTTTGATAGTGAAAGTAGGTACACAGACGACTTTTTGTTCGAATACTTCTGGAAAATGCTTTTCAATATCAGTGACGTTTTGGATTGAAAATATTTCATTTTGAATTTCATTTCCTGTGTTTTGATCTATTTCATTTAGATTAATTTTTAAATATCTGACTCAGTCTCTTCCTAATAAAGGATCAAATCCATCAGGTACAATATACAAATCCTCAAAGGATACGTGACCCTTGTGTTCCACTTTTTCTCGCACTTTACCGAGAGGTAAGAATACATTCTCAGTATAGGATCGAAATGCGATTCGGGTTGGTTCAGGCTGCCTTTTTATACCTAATCTTTTATATTGATTGTCCGGTATGAGCGTATAACCAGCGCCCGTGTCAACTTCGAACGTTTGATAACGATTATCTATTTTGACTGAAATAAAATATTTCGTCGCATCTGCTGCAGATTATGAAGTACGGTTATCGTAAATGACGACGATCGCATTTACACCTATGTCTTGATACGTTTTCACATGGTTAGTTGCTAGTTTGGGACTGTTTGATCTGTTAGCATTTAATAATGTTTTAATGCAGACCTTTTGTACATGTCCAGTAAATTTGCATGCTCTACACTTAAAATTCTTTGGATTTGATCGACATTCTCTTCATAAATGATAATTGTTTCCACAACGAAGACACATATTATTTAAACCAAGTTTTTCGAAATCAAGGAAAGGTTTCTTAGTTTTCTTACGATAATTTGATGCTAAATCCTTCTGATTTGTGGTTTGATTTCTAAAGGATGTTTTTACGTTTTTCGACTCCCGATTACGTTTTGCGATTTTGTTGATATCTTTCAAGCCTGTTGTATTCGATTTCGATAATTAGCGAAGGTTTTTTTTGACGTTTCAAGCGCAATAGCTTTATCGACAATAACATTAAAATCAGTTAATTCATATTGTAATATCTGTTCCTTAATCCAGCTGTCCTTAATAAAGCGAATAAATTGCGCTCAGAAAAATATCAGCTACCGATGCGTTTTTACTGCAATCCCCACAAGCAACTGTAAATTCACATTCCGCAATATCACGTCGCAAACTAGCCACATAATCCGAAATGGAACTGTCCTGTTTTTGTTAAGTCGATAGAGTAATGCTGTGAAACTAAACAGCTTCTCTTTGGTGCTAAATGATTTTCTAACACTTTAAGTAAGTCATCATACGGTAGTTCATTAGGAGCTTTTAGCGCAATTAAAGTCGCCAAGATGTTGCAATTCGATGCGCCGATAGAATTGAGTATTATTTGAGCATATTTATCTTTAGCTTGAAAAACATCTTTCATCATTAAGTAATTTTTGAAACGTTGCATATAATATTTAAATTTCTCTTTCTTAGGTTCATAACTTTCAAAAGGTGGAATATGAGAAATGGTTATAACCGGAGTTCCTTTAGAAACAGTCAGTTCTGGTTTATCTTTTGATAATTAACCGCTCAATAAGCAGTTGTTGATTTTGATTCATAGCATCGATTAATGCTTTAAATTGTTCCTCATCCATCAGGAATCAATTACAAAATGTCAAAACTACTTTCGAATAAATATGGATAGCCAAAGCAGTTTACCTCGACGCCAAAACTGTTGTGATTTTGAGGTGGCAGGTCGCGTATTTTGGATGAATGAACTGGCGGAACTTTATAAACCTCTATATATTCTACATTTAGCACACACATTCACAATACTTTAGCTGATATATACATATTTACAACACGACACAGTTAAGATTTGATACATCGCCATATTTATAGCTCGATAGATTCGATAATGATAATGTTAATGTTTCCAGTTCTAAATTGTTAATAAAAAGAAAGATTAAAGATAGACTAGATGTTCAATTCAGTTCTTATAGGGCGAATGTAATAATTAATGTAATACTATTTACCATTTTGCGTGCGATCATGGTTTGAAATTTTAATTCCATTACGGCAAGTTTGGCGAATTTGTTGAAAAGCGATTTCGCAGGCACGTCTTTATCTATGAGAAAATCTTAAAATGAGCTTCAACGGATATAAAGTTTGAAAATTTGGAATTGTAAGAAAGTTTACCCTTCAGGTGGATCGACCGCTATTGCCCGAAGTTTGTCAGTAGTTGTATTTTGCAGAATATGACACATCGATCCGTCCATCTTGCATGCGAGGATCTGCCTTAGTCCGGCATCGGTGAGGTACAGAATTCTTCCTACGTAATCAACAGTTATGCCCTCTGGAGCCTTGAGGCCTAAGAAAACGAGATTCATCGGTTATCGCTGCTGGAAACATGCATGCAAACATAAAGACACTCTGGAATGGTATTGAAGCTTACAGTTGTTCAGAACAGTCGAGAAGTCACTGCCGTCCAGATTAGAGGAGTACACTGAAGATTTATCGTCTATTTCCGTCCAATACACTCTGGATTCCAGCGGGTCCGCGTCGACAGATGCCGCTTTGGCTATCGAGCTGTGAATAAGAAAAAACTGTCCAGTTCTCAAGAACATTGCACGAATTTCTTGCAGAGTGCAGAACACCAAGATGGGTTCAGGTCCTTAAAGGAAAAAAGTATTGAATTAGCTTGAATAAACCAACAGTGTGCAGTGCAAATTGTTAGGAAGGTATTTGAAAACTTCTAATGCATAAAGGTTCATAGAGGTAAATCCACTAAATACTAAGGTCGAGAGTTGGTTTGGTTTAGGTATACTAACGTCCCGTTTTGAAACAACACGAGGACTATTTTTGGACGGACCTTGTAATTTTGAACCACGTTCAGACGACGAGAACGACACCAGAGCTGACACCATGCTCTACAAACTCCCTCACCACACCAGCGGTTGGACGTTTGACCCCTTACGTATGATTTAACGTCCACCAGGCTCACATACATGGAGGATCTTCAGTAGAATCGGCTTTCCAGCCTGGAGCCCTCCGGCTCAAAGCCGAGACCTTACTACTAGGCTACCGCGGCCTCCGATAGCTCCTGAAAGCAAAGAAAAATTTTCGAAGGATTAGAAATCTGATCTAATAGAATGTTCGGAGGAATGCAGGAATTTACGTTCTTAACCTTAGTTCGTGGTTCATAAAGAATCATCACCAATAGCTGAACATCTCAAGGAAAAGGATTCGTCTTTGGAAAAGAAAATTCCCTTGGTTCGTAATGACCACCTTCAACTACACTTAAGAGAATTAAAATAGCGAAGAAGACTCAACATATTTGATAACGAGATCAAATTTTGTGGAAATCTGTTAACATTTTCTGCGAATATATTTGAAACTGCAAAAAACTTGTGAGCTTTAAAAAGTAGAAAGACGAGCTTAAAAAATGGATAAGTTTGGCATTTGTTTGAACTTGGTCAAAACCAGAATTGCGTAAGACTAGACGTCTGGTTAGCTCTATTTTACGATGATCAGGAGAGTCGATAATGAATGGGAGATTCTAATTTTTACGATGTTCTTCCATGCAGGAGCACTCGTAGCTTCCGATTCAATTGGTGCACTGTTGACTGCAGAACCCTTCAACCAAACATTCGTTGACAATTAGGAAGGAATAAATTTGATGAAAGCAGTTTTCAAAAAACTTTTATTAGTGTATTAAAAGGAAGATTTTTTAAAACTTTAATTATTTTCTACTTTTTTGTCTTTAATTCATTATTTTAAAAAATGTAGAATCTTCAAAACAGTTTCTCAAACTCACTGCGAGGTAGTATCGCTGGCATGGAATAAAAAATGTAATTAAATTAATGAATTAACTGACGAAGTTCCGAAAATCTTAAATTAGTGTATTGCTATTGAGATCACACAGACAAACAAAATATCAAAACTCCAACACATCAGGAAGTTAATGAAAGATCGATTATAAAATTCCATCTTTACTAGTTAAATAAAAGACTTTAAAAAATCGAGTTAATTCATTGGCTGATTCAAAATATAATGAAATGTTGAATTTTTCGGAGAAGAATCGGCTGCATATCTTTGCATATATATATAGCACGACAATGTTTTGATTTGCAAACGAACCCTCAGCGGACTGATCCAGAAGTACGCTATAACCGAGGGTTCATTATCCGATTTTTAAAATATCAGCTACACAAAATTTGCTATAATTCTTAAACACATTTTTGCGTCGAAAAATTAATCGCACTAAATTACAATTATTTATGGGCTATAATAAATGAAAATAAATATTTGTTCTTAAAAAATTTAAGAGTGAAAAATCTTTCAAGATTAGAAACGAGAAAGTATATAACTTAAAGCATACCAGTTCAATAGTCTTAATTATCGCTATGACATGAGCGTTATCCGAAAGACAGTTCCGCAGTTAAAGTGAAAATATTATTTCTAAATTAGGCTACACCAGCCTGCAACAATTTCTTGTTTTAAAAGTAATAGTTGTTTTTTATGTATTTTCGCATGCTTATTTCAAAAATAATATCAGTTTTTACGTATCACGTACAGTTTTTTTGAAAAGTAAATTTTTTAAATAAGTAAAAATACACAGATTTTTTGCGATTTGGATAGGATAAATTAATAAAGTATGTATGTTTATTTGTTTAAATAAATTCTGAAAACCTCTTACTTCATTGAAATTAAATAATACATTTATATTGAATAAATACTTATAATTGTATTTAAAAAAACCTTTTATTTTAAAATTCAAAACATAGATGGCAGTACTGTCTTGCATTATCTTTATTCTAAAAAAATTGTTCGTCAAAACAAAAGCAATCACGTTTGCAGTTGTTCTACGGTTTATGTTTTAATTTTCCTGTATTTCTTTATCGTTGAACTGTGCCCTTTCTATTGTGTTTCTAATATGGCGAGTAGTTCCAGGAGATGTTGTGAGAATGATCCAAATTCATTTTGCTACATTTGTGGAGAATATATGTTAAAAAAACAACGAAATACGATCACTTCCTTCGTTAAGAAGGCCTACTTTTGGTACTTCGGAATGAAACTGGGCGACCAAGACAAATATTGGGCGCCGCATTTCACCTGTCGTTCCTGCGTAGAAAAGTTAAGAAATTGGACTTTAGGTAAGAATTTATCTTTACCTTTTGGAATACCTATGGTATGGCGTGAACCGCAGAACCATGTGGATGACTGTTATTTCTGTTTGTGTAAAATTGCAGGATATAATAAGCGATCGAAATCAAACATCGTTTACCCAAATTTAAAGTCTGCTATAATAAAGCCCTGAATACGTCTCTTAAGTAGCGACACGTTCAATCGTCCGCCATTTTGGGGGTAACAGCCACTCTCTCCCTAAGTCTGCTATTGAGAAATACGGAGTTTCGTGCGTTGAATGTGGATTTTTATTAATAAATGTTTACAGATTTCCAAATATAACTTAAATACCTAATGATGTACATATAAAAAATCATTTTACCTTAAATAATAATTTATTTTTATATTAAAACACATACTATACTAAATGCGTGTTTTGAAATAATTCGCAATCATTTTGAAGAATAATTTTATTCATTTTTTTTGCTAAGACTTTCTAAGTTATAAATTACTCCAAACCAGGGTTGATAAAAATCATGATTTTTTTAAAACATAAAAAAAATCGGATTTTTTTTATTTAAATCAGATTTTTTAAAATTTAAATTTATTTAAGTATAGTATTTAATACAAACATATAATAGTATTACATAAGTATAGTATTTAATACAAACATATATGTTAACTTAAACTGTTCACACACAAGTTAGAAATCCAAATTAATTAATACAAGCAAATTCTTTTTACATATAATTAAAAATATATATAATTACAGATATATATATATGAATAATTCATAAATCAGTAGAAAATAATTACTTACAATAGGATTTTCTGCTTGTTTTAATACTTACTTTTTAATTATCTGTATCATAATTTAAATAAAGAAAGCTTACTGTTATTTAGAGATTTTACTCCTTAAACCACAGTGCAGAATTATGTATTTATTTGAATACTCAATTATATATACTCAGATTTAATTTTTTTAATAGTAGGTCTTGAATTTATGGCTTTATATAAAATAATCTATTTTATCTCTGAAGCGGCAATTCTCATGCCAATGTTCTTGCTAAAACATTTTTTTTTACCTTCCTTAGCTCTAAAGCTCGATCTTTCTTCTTAATTAAAAAGTGCATTCTGTGAGTGACAAAAATTCTAACAAGTTTAACAATCAAATTACAGCACTGAGGAAACTGTTTAAAATGTTCCATGGAAGAGCTTAAAAATAATGACTTCAATTGCTTTAAGTATTCCAACTATAATGTTAAAAGCGTGATCACACATTCAAGCGAAGACCCAAGATGGCGGCTGTTTACCCATGTGACTGGCAACTTCCAATCAAAATCGAAAGCGGCACGAAGTCGATGGGGAAAAGAGTGTCGTTACTTAAGAGACGTATTCAGGGCTTTATGCTATAAGACCTGTCGCACATTGTGAAAATATTCCTGTCCCGACACGACCTGAGGCTTTTGATAGTGCTAATATATCTGAAAGCGAAAGTGATGAAAAAGACTTGGATTTCACCGTGAAAAATGAAGTACCTGAAAAATTTAATCAAGCCGAATTAAATGACTTAGTTCGTGATTTAGGTTTAACTAAAGAAAATGCAGAATTATTAGGCTTTCGGTTAAAAGAGAAAAATTTATTAACGACACATACGTCGTTTAGTTGGTACAGGAATCGAGAAGCAATTTTTATCATTTTTCAAATCTGACAACTTCTTGGTTTATTGTGCTGACATACCTGGTTTGTTACATGAATTAGAAGATATTCCTTATAATCCGAATGATTGGCGACTATTTATAGATTCCTCAAAGAGGAGTCTAAAAGCAGTTTTATTGCATAACGAATCTAAACTTGCATCAGTTCCAGTTGCACATTCCGTTTTCATGAAAGAAACATATGAAAGTATGGAGATGCTTCTCACTAAAATAAAATACACTGAACATAAGTGGGCAATATGTGGTGACTTAAAGGTTATAGGTCTGCTTCTAAGGCAACAGAGTGGATTTACTGAATTTCCGTGCTTTATTTGTGAATGGGATAGCAGGGACAGAGAAAGTCATTGGATAAAAAAGATATGGCCGAAGAGACAAGAATGGATTCCTGGTAAGAAGAATAATTTAAATGAATATTTAATAGATCCACAAAATATTTTATTGCCCCCACTTCACATAAAATTGGGACTCATAAAGCAGTTTGTGAAAGCTTTGGATAAAGGTGGAAAATGTTTTGAGTATCTTATATCGAAGTTCCCAAAATTGTCTAGCGCTAAAATTAAAGAAGGTGTATTTGATGGAACACAAATAAAGAAATTAGTTAAAGATTCCAATTTTGAACAATGCATGACAAATACAGAGAAGCAGGCTTGGGTTGCATTTAAAGATGTCGTAGAAGGTTTTTTGGGAAATGAGTGAAAAGAAAATTACAAAGAACTTGTAACTGAGTTATTACGTACTTATCATCTTTTGGGGTGCAATATGAGCATTGAAATTCACGTCCTTCACTCACATTTGGAATTCACCCAGACAATTTAGGAAAAATGAGTGACGAGCAAGGTGAAAGATTCCACCAGGATATAAAGGAGATGGAACGCAGATATCAAGGACGGTGGGATGTTAACATGATGGCCGATTACTGTTGGTGTTAAAAAGAGACAGTGATGTGGACCATAAACAAAAAACCCGAAAAAGAAGCTTCTTGACTTCAAGAAAACACAAAAGTTATCATAATATTGTAAATGAACAGCATTATTGTGTTTAGTTAATAGTAACTACAGTTGCAACTGTATGCATTATACTGCATTTTGTTAATTTTTTCATCGTCATTTGTAAAAAATCCTTACGTGTTACATAAAATTTAGTTTGCATTTTGGAATGACATCATCATTGCTGATATAAATCAATTAAAATTTTACTAATAAGAAAATATTTTGCAGGCAGGTGATTAATACTATACTAAACCTCATTAAAAAATTTGACTATAAATTTAAATAAAACCCTTTATAATAATATAAATTATTTTTGAAATGTACTTAAATATAAAATGAATATATGATGCAATCTTATTCTTAATCTAGTGGCGCCATCTACCTATGTAGTGAACTGCTAATATCTTTGTGAATATATATATATATATATATATCTTATAAACCATTGAAACTCAAATAACATTTTCATCATATACACCTATTAAACCATCATTTAAAATTAAATATAAAACAATATAACCTAATAATAGTCATACAATGAAAAACAGAAAGATAATAAGATTAAAAACCATCATTCTGAAAAAGACAAACTAAATATGGAATTCCAACAATCAAATGCCAATCGACCTTAGGAATCGATTATGTCACATTATTTCGAAATTTATAGGCACCAACCTTCTGTGAGGACCAATTGTTGGAAAGAATCAGCAATTATAGGAGTAAATCTCCAAAATATTTTAAGAAAAGAACGAGAAAAATAGCTAAATACTTACTAATTCAAAGTCATAGCAATAAATGCCAAAAGCTAAATACGAAATACAGTTCCGCATTTATAGTGAAAATATTATAACTAAATTATGTTATATATACTATACTAATATATATATATATATATATATCAAAACAAAAAAAACAAAACACAAAAATTCAAACACATACAAGACACAATGGCAAAAAATAGACAAAAATTATAATAAATTGAAAAATATCATGGAGAGCCGCTCCCAGGAAGGAAAGCTCGCCTATGATATTAATAAGTGCTTTTTTCTGCTAACGACACACGAAACCCGTTAAAATAAAATATGTCGCCATCCCTTCAAAAAGCACAAGATAATTAAAAATGGAAAAATTCTGGAATAAAAGACAAATACAATGATTTAAAAAAATCGAAAGCGAAAAATCCGAATACAAAAGGCCTAGAGTAAAATAATATGGAAGTGATTATTTGCAGGTACGTACCTGCGAATAAAATGTTATTTGAAGATACACTGTACCTACGGATTAAGCGTTATTTGCAGGTATACTCTACTTACGGATTACTTGCAAGTTTTGACAAATTCAATATGCCTCTGTGGAAGTTTTAAAATGTTCTTTTTGTACTTGAAACGTTCTTCCTTTGTTTATGAGATTATTAAAAGAAATATTAATGCTACTTTTTGAGAATTTTCAGTTTCTCATCGGAGATTTGCGACGTTTTTGTTTCACATTTAATTTGGTCTTGAGAGCTGATTTCTAATTCATTTGAATGAATTTGGTAGAAAATATATATTTACTGATTTTTTTCAGTCATAAAATTAAATCACGTGGCAAATTATCAATAAAAAATATTTCAGATCCTAATAAGATCCAAAGACCCGAAACATGTCTTACGAAATTTTAAACTTCCCTTTTCATTTGACGGAAACCCCAATGTCAAGAGTCTGAATCTGCTATAATCCATTTACAGAATGCAAATTTACATTCAAGAAAATGCAGAATTAACCGTCGTTAAAGATTTTAACAAAGGGTGAAAAGCTAAAGAAAGGAACTAAATGACCTCGTCACTATCGCGGCTGAACGTAAAATACTTGCCTCTAAACCGAAAGGTCGTAGGATCGAATCTGGTTAATAATTTAGGTTTCTTCTCGTACTCTCAAACGTAAACAAATCTATTTAAGAATTTGAAATTTCATTATTCATTTGTAAAAGAGATGTCTATAAATTAAATTTTTTATTTGATTCTACTCTTTGTTTTATAAACCTTGTTAATTTTCAAGCATATTTTAAATAACTATATTCTTACTCCCTTTCCACTACTCAATGCTTGCATGTGAATTAAATTTTAAAATGTATGAATATTTGCTTTGAGGTCTCTTCAATTACTCCTATAAAAGAAAAATAATTTGGACAGAATGTACACTGCCTAATAAATAACGTTTTATCCAAAGTTACAATACCTTCTAATCTCATTATCCAAAAATAGGTAGAATTCGATAATAAACAGAATCTCTCTACTTCAGTTTTTAACAATGGATTAAAAACAAACTATTAAATATTTCTAGAAATGAAGAAAAGGTTTGAATGTAAGTCCAGCAATGAGAAATAATGTCTAGAATTATATTTAAACTTCTTTTTTTTAATTATTAAGAATAGAGAAAAAAATCACGAGCACTCATTATTTATTCAAAACAGTAAATAACATTTTACTCGCAGATATTTTAATCGTTAAAACTAATTACACTTGATCTGGTATAACTAAGTCCATGAGTCAAGAACTCAAAAAGGAAAAAGCACGCAGAGTTCCTAAGGCGGTCACCTTCCCAAGTACTGACCGCGCCCGGTGCTACTTAATTAGGGTGATCGGACAAGAGCCGGTCGTTGGCGCACTGTACCTGCAAATAACGTTTTATTCGCAGGTACAGTACCTGCAAATAACGCTATCCAAATAATATAGTAGTATTCACAAAAAAATAAAAGAGAAAAAGGCTTACCACCGCCAGGAATAAGCAAGCAGAACTGTGACAAGCACGAGGAAATGGACGCCAAACCAGTTATTGCTGTTACCAAACAGAGGAAGAAAAGGAGAAAAAGGCTTTGCCGATAGCCCCTGATTTAATGCTTGAGATATCGTCGTACAAAGTTTTCGGGAATACCATTATTTAAAGGTTGATCAAACAAATGCTTTGATTGTCTCGATTTTGAATTTTTATTTGAACAAATAGATTTAATACGAGAAAATAGAGAGAGAATTGTGTTTCTATAAATCTTAATAGAAATATTAGAAGACCAATAGAAACGTCAGTTGACATCAAAATTAAAATCCATTCTTTTGTCATAAATATCGATACAAAAGTTATTATCAACATGTTTAATATCCATATCTAAAAAATCCGCTTCAAACTGATTACTGTTTGTTTGTTTAAGAAGCAAGGCTGAAGGATAAATATTTCGCCACGTATTATTAAATGTTCCATGATTAAAAACAAAAAGATCATCTACGAATCTGAAAGCCTGAGGATGAAGAAGTAAATAATTCTTTTCAAAATAATGAAGGAAAAAGTTAGCAGTAATAGAAGGAAAAGAAGATCCTTGAGGAATGCCATGAGATTGGAGAAAAATACTTTTTCCATTGTAAATAAAATTATTAAATATGCAAAAATTACATAATTTATTCTAATACTCAAAAGAAATATTGAGAATATTTTTGTAATAAAAAAGGTATGAGTTACGCACCTCTCGAAGAGTGGCTAAAGGAAGGCTTGCAAAAAGATCTTTGAAGTCAAAAGTCTCAATATAAGAAATATTGTCTTTATTATTGTGAATGAAATCAATAACCGGTTTATTATTGGTAATAATCCAAGTGAAACCTTCTGAACAGAAGACATTCAGTAATGTTTTTAACAGATCAAAGAAAATGTAACCAGGTTGCTTCATGTATGAAGAAGTTCCACAAGTGATAAAACGATAAGAAATAGGATTTTTGGGAAATTTTGGATTAATAGTAATGTAAGGAAAGCATAAATTATATTTCTTAATTTTGAAGAATTTATAGAAAGCAAGAATTTTTTTTGGTTATTGTACTCATATTAAAGTTGGACTTTTTGTACGTTGCTGAATTTTGAATTTTCTTATCCAGAAGATTACAGTAATGCTGTTTGCATATAAAAGCATAGTTATTGGAAGCTTTGTCGATTGGAGTAATGATGAAATTACTTTTTAAGTCTTCAATAGCAATTTTAATATTAGAAAAGTTAAAAGAATCAAAACATTTGGAATTATAATAATAGAGGGAGAAAGATTTTTTCAAAAGGGAATCAAGATTCCATTTCCACTCAATGAAAAATTCAATGTTGATAGAAAAAGCATTAGAAGTTTTTAAACAGAAATCATCAATATTTTTCAGTAATTTATGCAGTATGGAAGGAAGAGAAACTCGAAGAATCGCTCTGAATTTTGGACCTTTTCACGTTATATTTTTAAGATCAGTATTCTCTACTATGTCTTTATTACCAGTAACAATATGGCCAGAATCTAGGTCAATAAATTGAGAAAATGAGTCTTTGTCACAAAAGCATTTAGCTGTTTTTTTTAAGTTTTACAATGTCAGAAGAGGCATAATTGTAACTCAAGATTTTTCTGCCAAAAGGAACATTATATTGCCAAAAGGAACATTATATTTAAAAGTCTTTTTGTAAACTAATGTTTTTAATAGGAAAAAACTGCTGTGCATTCTTGAAAATGGAAGAGAAAGGAATCTTGTCAAAAATAGTATGCTGTAAATTAAAAATGAAATTCAACTTTTTAATGGGATCTTTAGTTGGAATTTTCGACAATCGCTGTTTCATAAAATCAAAAATGAGAATTTTGAAATGTAAGTTATTGGACTTAAATGAACCAAAGTTCGAAAATAAATCAAGAAGCAAGCTAGATTTTAAAGAGAAAACAAAATTCTTGACAGGAACCCACAGATAGGAGTTTGCAAAAGAAAGTTATAATGCCTCTAGTTCACTGAAAAGATCAGAAACTGTTTTAAAAGGTCTTTTCTTAATCCTTTTTCCTCTGCTATCTCTAGAAGTTTTCTGATGTGTGTTATGAAAAAGCTTAAATGTACATGAATTGTCTGGAGAAATATGCATGCTATTAAAAAGGTCATTAAGACCGTAGGGAATAATGCAATGGAGCATAAAAAAGTTTTCTTTTAAAAGGCGACTGTCTTTATCAGGAACAATATCCAAAATTTTAATAGAGATATTATCAGAACTATGACGCTTAAAGTGCTCAAATTCAGCATTAAAAGAAGAGTGTGCTAAATATTTTTTATATCATGTCTGTGTTGGTTAATTCTAATATTGATAGTATGCTGGTCTGACCCACATACTTCACATCACAAATGGCACAATTCAAAAGATAAATACAGTTGTCGATTTTGCAACCAGATATCAAAGAATCATCATTTCGAACCTGATCTACATCAAGCTTAGGGCAAGTTAGACATCGCCTATTAGAACATTTTTTGAAAAAATCTATTTGTTTTGGCCCCCAGAACACGGTAAGTAAGAAAATTTCCTGTCACAGAAATCAAGAGCAAAATCTTTGCAAAACATGGGGTCAATGTCTGATGATGTAAATATATCCCCCAGAATAGAAAGACACCGAGCGCTGCGCGTTGAGCACATTTTACCAGTTTCTAAATAGTCAATAGGAGAAGAAAAGGAAGTATAAAGCATAAAAGGAGCGCTGCAACAAGCATGCTCTAAAAATTAAGATATAAAACAACAACAAAAAAACATAATATTTTCAGAAAAACTAAAAATTTTAAATATTACACAAATATATGAAAAATATACTAAAATGAGAAAGCAATTTCTGCATTCGCGCTAAAGCTGCGTCAACAAAAAAGCATTATATCAAAACAAACAAAAAACAAAAGACAAAAATTCAAAAACATACAAGACAAAAATTATAATAAATTGAAAAATATCATGGCGAGCCGCTCGTCAGGAAGAGAAGCTCGTCTATGATATTAATAAGTGCTTTTTTCTGCCAACGACATATGAAACCCGTTAAAATATGTCGCCATCTCTTCAAAAAGCACAAGATCATTAAAAATGGAAAAATTCTGGAATAAAAGACAAATACAATGAAGATGATTTTAAAAAATCGAAAGCGAAAAATCCGAATACAAAAAGCCTAGAGTAAAAGAATATAGTAATATTCACAAAAAATAAAAGAGAAAAAGGCTTACCACCGCCAGGAATAAGCAAGCAGGACTGTGAGAAGCACGAGGAAACGGACGCCAAACCAGTTGTTGCTGTTGCCAAACAGAAGACGAAAAGGAGAAAAAGGCTTTGCCGATAGCCCCTGATTCACTGCTTGAGATATCGTCGCGCAAAGTTTTCGGGAATACCATTATTTCAAACAAAAGATTTGATTGTCTCGATTTTGAATTTTCATTTGAACAAAAAGATTTAATATATGTCAAATTCAAATTTCAATGGCGAGATAGAAGGATGGAAAGTATTTTAGCAAAAAAGAACAGATGCTCATCAGGGAAGGTGAAATCCGTACTAACTATAGAATAATTAGAAAAATCCCATCACTTTCTGCGAACAGTGTTAGCTAATAAAGCTGATAGAACACTGTCTTCACCCGAGTGTTAGTATAGACAAAAAGCAAAATACTGTTCAGGAACGGATTCCGAGACTACCACTTCTGGACGATTTTACATCGAAAAGGGGCGTCAGACAATGAGTCATATGAGCGCATTTCCGGAGTTCTTTGTTAGATCACGCTCAGTAAAATGTAAACATCAACCTTCCTTTCTTCACTTCCCCCTATTTTAATGAAAATAACTCTGCCCGGCGCATTCGCATAAGCGCGGAGGGTTTCCGAATCCGTTGCTCAACAATGTGAATGACCAATAATTAAAAATGTTCATACCATACAATGGGGAGATGCAAGCAGCATGGAAGAAGATACAGAACTGAATGCTTTGCGTCGTATAGGAGACCGGATGTTTTCAAAGTATCAGATTACGTGAATTCGCGCCTAAGCTTTGAGTAGGGGAAAAGGTTCGATTAAGATTACGATGGAGACAAAGAAAGCGATGAAAAATATAGAAAAACAAGATTAGAAATGGAAAACTTCTACATGCTAAAACTGAAAACTATTGCCCCATATGGACTTAATGACATATTTCAAAATAAAATTATCAATCTTAACAATTGTTATACATCACAACTTTTTGGTACTAGCCATAACATAAACATAAGAGGTTGCAGAAGTAGCGGTAAAAATAAGAAAAATTATAATAGATTATCAAAAGTAGAACTGAATTATTTCCTCTATCAAGAACTAAAAACAATTGAAAACGATTTCAATAAAAGTTTTAACTACAAACCCGTAAAAAATTTCATCTTCTCTATTAAAAATAAACTTTGCCATATTTTTGAAAACATTCTACATACTTACAAAACTGATAATCAACACTTTCTTCTTCTCCTCAATGATCTATTTAAAGCAAGGATTGCAAAGTTACATAAGAAAAAGTCAGATCAAACCATTATATATATGTCAATTAACTTCAAAAATCCAATATTCGATAAATTTAAATCAAACTCTGCACTTAAAGAAAATTCTGACTTATTTCCAATAAAAAATATAGAAATAAACAAATGCCTGAAATATGACACAACATTTGGAAAAAGGGTCTTTAATTATAATTCTTTCTGTAAAAATATAGAAGCGAATAGAATCAATGCTCCATGTCATTGCAATAAAGAAATATATAAAAATTATCTGGATGGCAACCTAGTGATGAAAAAAATGATCAATTCCTTACTGGCAACCTAGATATTATAGATAACAAAGAATTAAGGTCAATAATGAATAATGGTACCAAATTTCGTCCTATTTTCAAAATTTCGTTAAAACACATTTTAAAAAGTTTTCTCAATGACCTAGGTAATTTTTGCCTAAAAGTTGCTCATAAATTTGACACACCTGTGCAGTTTTTCACAATGGCCTGTTTTTCTTCCATTGTTGAAAGCTAAAGTAATATATTAATAGATTTTCTTCTTCTATTTCATCAATTTTTCTGTGAAATCTGAAAATGAAGGCATCTAACACTATAGTAGGAGATATATCCAGAAAGCTGAATGATTATGGTTGCTATGTTTTAATTCTTTATTAACATGTTTTAATTCAGCTAATATGTTATTGGAGGCCGTGCCATTTTAATGTTGAAATCAAACGCATATTTTGTATGAGGAATAAGAAAGTGGAGTTGTCGCCGACAACGTGCAGTTATATGTTACATGACGCGAATAATTACTTGAACCATTAGGGATGTTCTTGTAGACAAGAAGCAAAACAACTGCAAGGCTACGTAAAGAAAGCGGATTAAATGTCTGTCCAATTTGAAGTTTCAAATTACTTTGTTAAGCGAACGATGAATATCAAATTATGCATAAGAAACTCAGTTGAAATTATATTCCTGACGAACAAGCTAGTCGCCGAAGACGGCTCGTTAAAAATAAAATTCTAAATTGTGTACATTTAATTTGTATAGATGGTTTTATGGTTAAAAAAAAACTAATTAAAGTTGCCATTAGATTCTGTTCTTTTCTTTATTTTTCATAAAAATTGTCACATGATAAATATGAGATAAAAATAAAATTAAAGCACCGTTTTAAATGATTTGCGTCTTTTTTTACATGCATGTTATTTATTCTGTTGTGTTATTACACATTGGTTTTTAGCACATTGAAATTTTAAAAAATATTGAGATGCTGGAAAGATCCAATGCCAAAACCCCATTCTACTGAAATTTTAGCAAGGAACAGCAAAAGTGCTCTAAAGGATCCGTGTGTTGATGAAAAAATTCTGATCATTATTCCAAAATAGTAGAAAGAGGTCTAGGGTCTATTTTACATATATGCATCATTTCCTGAGCTTTTTCTGCGCCGAATTGTAAATTCTTTAGAGCTAAGTGTGAGTTTTCGAACTGTAAGACGAGATTTCCAACAAACCCTGAGCTAAAATGGCAGAAAATGATAGCTATGCGAAACCTTGAACCTCACCACATGGACGCCATTTTTCAATTTGAACAGCAGCACAGGTCATGGACATTAACACTAACGTTACTGTATACTCCCGAGCTCGGAACTAAAAGGGTTCCCTGTCAGTTGAATGAGTATACGTGGAAGGAGGTGCAAACCGTGTTCCCGGAGGGAGATATAGGTTGACCTCGCATCTGTCCTTGCTTCCGTAAAGTTATCCTGAGCCCCGTGACACCTGTCCATTGGGAACAGAGCACAGGGGCTTTCTTGGTGTAGTGTAGTTATACCCAAACTGGCCATAAGGGGTATCGATTGGATTTACAGGGCCAAAGGGCATGATGAATGTTGGAAAGATGAATAATGACTGGTTATGTTATGAGAAATAACACATTACAAAACACTTGATATGAAATTGGCAAAAAAATGGTATCTTAACATTGGGAAGGATAAAAGACAAAAAACACAACAATTCTGGTTTATATATAAGGAAGAATATATACTCCTTTTTGAGAAAAACATACAGAAACCTACAAAACTATGCAGTCTAAGAGCAAAAAAAAAAGATTAATGATAAAATAACAGGACTACAACTCTAAAAAAGGAAAAAAGCATGAAAGTTTGAGCTAATAATAACACGGTGATGATAAAGCTTTGAAAACAGTGTAAAATTTTTAAAAAACTACGCATAACTTGCACATGAGAATTTGAGCAGAGGAGGAGCCAAATGAGAATTTAAAAATTCCGTTGAGACTGTTTTGATGTCAGGGGGAGGAGAGTCTATTGATTTTGAAAAGCGTCAATAGTTTAAATCCTCCAATACATTGAAGTTAGTTGGGTGGTAAGAGGATATCCTCATTTTCGAAGATAAAATTAATCAATTTTCTTGTCTTAATTCTTGACAATAGGTTTTTGAGGGCCATTACATGATTTTTTGAAGTTCTAATTTTGTTTTCGTGTATTCTATCAGAAGCAGCTGCACATGCGCCTTTCTGTATAACGCAAAAGAATTTTAATTAATTTTTCATTCAATTTCTATTAATATTTAATTTAATTTTCGTTAAATTTTATCAATTATAACTGATATATTTTAGTACATTATTTTCTGTTATTTTAAATGTGATTTTTTTTTATGAATTTATAAAGATATGTAATAAAATTTATCTAAGATTTTAGCTGCAGATTTCAGTTTAAAGAAAAAGAAACAGGAATGCAGAAAACAATAATTTAATTTGGTTGATAAAATACGAACTATAATTTAATTTGATTGATAAATTTCAAACTATATATACTCGCAATTTTTTTTTGATAACATATGAAACAAAAAATGGGGAGAGGAATAAACTTACAATGCAAAAGCATAAATTTTTAAAAAAATCTTACAAATCAAGAATTTGCATTATTATACTCACTAACAATATCCACAAATATGTATTTTTATAATTTTTAATTGCAACATTAATCAAATTCACCAGAATCATTTTTAAAATTAGAGCAATTCATGCATATAAAAGAATATTCCTCATCACTCGATTCAGGTTCCTCAAGTTGAAATTTTCTAACATAAATGTGAGGTAAACATTGAAAATGGAGATGTTTCTGACATTCCATTTCGAATGGCCTTAACTGCATTACCAACTTTAGATGGTGAGTAGCAAGATTTTTTTATGGAGATGCTACCTGCCTTCTTATTTTAAATTGGAGCAATGGACCTTATGCATGTGACGTCACATCCTCCGACACGTGACCTGCCGGCGGCAGCCATTGGTCAGTTTTAAACAGCTGACTCAGAACTGCTTTTATTTCTGAGTCACTTATAGGCCGATCGTTTTTTTTTTATTCCTCCACAGCTGTTTTTCTATACTCTCGAACCCAAACGGTGCATAAGGTCCATTACTGTGTAAAATGAAAACAAACAAAACTAAATCAGTTACTTTTATTTTAGAAACAAAACTAAATCAGTTGCTTTTATTTCAGAAACAAAACTAAATCAGTTGCTTTTATTTTAGAAATAAAATTAAGTTAGTTGCTTTTATTTTAGAAACAAAACTAAATTAGTTAATTTTATTTAATCCAGATATTCTTAAATTTATGTAACAACTAAAAACACAACAACTAAAACCACACACAATAATGAGGTTCTGTGGTCAAAACTGGAACATGTAGTGTTCCACTTTTGGCCACCTGCATGGCTCAGTCGACGCCAAAAAAATTTTCAACTCGCATCCAAAACAAATGTTCTGGCACACTCTCTCTTGGCGACAAACAATTGGCGAGCTTAAAGGAAACGAAGTGAGTACGCACCCTAAACTCCAGGTTAACCATTTTTATCATAATGTTCTAAACAAACAGCTCCAGATCAGCACACATCTACATGCTCAGCTAACCGAAATGAGCTCAAACATATGTTTTCTTTATATTTTTGAGAAACTCCTGTCGAGTATCGCCAGATCAAGATTATCAGCTATTGCATTATCTTCGGATGTACACATGCATGCAAAATTTCAGCTCAGTCGGTTGATGGGATGTTAGGGGAAAATCTTATGTAAGATTCAAATATTGGTTAGCTTATCATTTAGTGATTTCTTGTTCTGAAAACAGTTTTCTATGACTTTTCAGCATGGAAATTATACGTTGTAAGATTGTGCAGATATTGCCCAGCTTATAATCCAATATTCTTGATTCTTTATTAAAGCTATTACAAGACATTGGCGTTATCGCAGAAGGTGGGTTAAAATATGTCCAAGAATCGAATCTAACAGCAATCCTTTGACCAATCCAAGCAAAAAACCAATTGATGTCTGGAAGCAATTGGGTATGTGTATTTATAACAAATGAAATTTTATAACATTAACTAAATTTGTTTTAAATGTATTAAAGTTATAAATTTCAAAGTAATTCACTTTTTTTATGTTTAAGCGTTACATTGTATTCTAAAATATATTTTATTATTAAAATAGCCTTTTTTTACCTGAGGTGGGAAAAAAATAACTTTTGTGGATAGGTAATAGGCTTAATAATTCTTGCCAGTTTGCATTTTTTTGGAATTTTTGAAATATGTTTGTACCAATCATAGCTTTACATTAAACAGATAGCTAATAGTAAATTTACTTTTTGACATCATTTTACCATATAACCTATGTCGTTTTCTAAAAACATTTTTTCTTTCAATATACTTCAGTATCCTGTGTGTAAAAAAAATTATTTGGTGCCCTTGAAACAACATTTATAAAAAATGGATTTGGTGCTATAGTGTTCGATTGTATTAACATTTCTTTTTAATGAGCTTTAATTAAACTTGTTAAACTTTGAAAATAGCAAAATCACTGAAGAATTTTTCTCTGTCCAATTTGTATTTTACGGGTGTTTTCTAAGGATGAATCATGATAAAGGATCCAAAGCTTCCAAAAATAAGAAAAACCAGCGGGAGTGGTCTCCCCTAAACTTTCTCGTATACTTTCTAAGTGGAGATTCGTCAAAATCTCCAGTTCGAATTTTTTTGTCGATTACAATACTTTCTCTTTGTATACTTCGTATACGAGAAAGTAAAACTAAAAACAAACAAACCTGAAATCAAATATCTGTTGCCACGTTTCAAAAAAATATTACTTTGAAGCAGGCGCGATAAAATAGGCAATGCAATGAATACTAAAGCGAAAATTCTGCTTTGGAATTGAATTCCCAAGAAAACAATTTATACTACCACAACGGTAACAATTGCAAAAGCGCGTGAATAAAAGATTTGCTGAAATAATGAGATCGGTTTGATTTACAACAATAAAAAAATTGTTAACAATTGATGCTTGAAAACATTATTTCTTGTTGTAAATAAAATTTACAACAATAACAGATTGCTACCAATACGCATGCGCATGAGAATCGGATTAAAAGAAATTGAATATGCAATTTGAACGCCTCTTTTTGACGGATTTGGCCCAAACTTTTATACGGACCTACATTCATAACGATAAAACTGTGTACCAAATTTTATCCATTTAGCTAATCAAGTTTTTGAGTTATAGCGTTCACATGACCGCGGACATACAAATAGACATGTGGCGGAAGTGGTGTGGTGGTGTATGTCGCACACATCAGAAGGCGCTGCTGGATGAATAAAATAATTTATTTAACACAAACAACAATATTAAAAACGGCATGTCATGACGCTTCAGGATGTCAGGGTAAGCCCATGGACTCCAAAACATGGGTGAAGAGAACATCAATCACCGAAGGAACCGGGTGACGGCAACCTGGAAATAAAAGGCAAAAGAGAGAGAGAGTTCTCGGTGGAACGTCCTTTTATACTCCGCTGGCGATCAAGTCTTGCCACAAGCTGGTTTACAATAATGCCGAGGTAGGCAAGACGAACATCAGCAGCATGGTGGTTAAAGTCGAGGTCCAAATCCTTTGATTCGAATCCGCTACAGACAGACGTCCCGTTGACGGATTTTGTCCAAAATTTGATAGAAACCTACAAATTATGTTTAAAGACCACATACCAAATTTCATCCCCGTAGCCCTCATAGTTTTCGAGTTATCGTGTTCACAGACACAGAGAGACAGACAGACATAATTCCAAAATTGTGTTTTTCGGACTCAGGGAGGTCTAAAACGTGGAGATTCGTCAAAATCTCGAGTTCGAATTTTTTGACGATTACAATACTTTCTCTTTGTAGACTTCGTATACGAGAAAGTAAAAGGCGTGCCATGAATAAAAAAGTTTTGACATTGTTAAATAAACTTATGGATTTTGGATGGTGTTGAACATTTAATTGAATACAGGGTGTAGATAAAAGAATATAGCAGTTTGAATTTGCTATAATATCAATTAGATGAGTTGTACGTAGTTGTTTGTATGCTAGAATTAACGAGCAAGTTTTAGAATTTCAGTTTTACTTGTACGGATGCGTGTAGATAGTTTTCTTACCGTTACAGGAGTGGTTTATTTGGATATGCTCCAACAATAGCTCGTTCCCCAACTGCAAGATGATTCAAATAATTTTATTTGGCAACAAGATGGTGCACCTCCACATTGGCATCAATTTGTACGAATGATGTCATCGCTAACCGCTGCACTGGTCGTCAAGGGCCCAATGACAAGGCTTTTCTCCGTTGGCCTCCGAGAACTTCTGATCTCAGCCTGTGCGGGTTTTTTACTTTCTCGTATACGAAGGCTACAAAAAGAAAGTATTGTAATCGTCAAAAAATTCGAACTCGAGATTTTGACGAATCTCCACGTTTTAGACCTCCCCGAGTCCGAAAAACACAATTTGGGAATTATGTCTGTCTGTGAACACGATAACTCGAAAACTATGAGAGCTACGGGGATGAAATTTGGTATGTGGTCTTCACACATAATTTGTAGGTTTCTATCAAATTTTGGACAAAATCCGTCACCGGGAAGTCTGTCTGTCCGCGTTTATGTGAACATTATAACTCAAAAACTTGAATAGCTAGATGAATAAATTTTGGTACACAGTTTTATCGTCATGAATGTAGGTCCGTATAATATTTTGGGCTAAATCCGTCAAAGGGTTGACTGTCTGTCGGTCTGTATAATTTACTTTTGAAGAGAATCAGTTATCTCCACGCGCATGCCTACTGGAAGAACGGAACGGAATTTCATTACGGAGTGGCGAATTACGTCAGTTTGTCCTTGAGCCGGTAAGCGAGGAAAATCGTTACGCATCTTTTGAAATTCTTTACCTAGATATTTTTCAGTCACTATAATGAAAAACCTTCTGACAGTCATTGCATTCTGGGTAACAATAGGTTCGAATTTTTTTAGCCTCTCGGGGGAAGGGGAAACGGCACCTTTTTGGGGAAGTATACGAGAAAGTTTAGGGGAGAACACTCCCGCTGGTTTCTTTGTGGTTTTGTGAAGGAGCGAGTCTGTGTGCCTCCTTCGCCTACTAACCTGCCCGAGTTGAAACACAGGATTACAGAACCTGTTACTGACATCACTGAAGACATGCTGTTTAAAGCATGGGAGGAAACAGCCTACACGTTGGATCTCTGTCACGTGATAAATGGAGCTCATATTGAACACTTATAAGGTAAACTAGAAATGTTACTGCTTCTTCTAACATGTATCTTTTTATTGTTACTTACAGTTAAAGTGTAATTGAGCATGTTTAAAACTGCTATATTCTTCTATGCTCACCCTGTATAATAAAAAAATTATATATAAAAAATTAATTAATTGAAATTACCAGTAATATATGTTGCGGAGAAGCTTTCGGGGTGCCTCAATGAAGTCTATTTTTCCATCTTTTATTCGAGGCATCACGAAATTGTATCCGCCTCAAACGCAAGATCCCGTGCCCGGCAAATGAAGTAAGTGCTATTTTTTAATAAAATTTCAATTATTTTATTATATATAATTTATAAATTGCACGTGTATTTTGTTGAATCGGGGGGGTTGGGGGGCTGCCCCCCCCACTATATGCAGTTAAAATGATATTCTTTCAGTTCAAAATTAGTTTTTAATGCATCATGTTAACTTGCAATTCACTTAAAAATTGCTTACATTCATGCAAAATTTCTTACAATTTTATGTGATATTTGCAATTTTATGTACTCACGTTTTTTTCAACGAAGGTCATTAGAATCGCCGTCATCTTGAAACCATCCAAGATGGCGGATCTTTGGCGACTTTTTGAATGGTTGGCGAGAAACCGCCCCGTTAACTTAAGTCTTACCTAAAATTGTATTGTTTAAAATTATATAATGAAAATATTAAGTCTCTTGATTCTGTTAATTGTACCTAACTTATTGAATTGTTATTGTATTGTAATCATGGTTTGTGTTTTTTTTATTTAAATCTGATGTTTTTGATTTTTTAAGTTGACAAAATTTTAATACTATGCATTCTATAGTAAAATAACCATCACTAAAACTTTTTCAAATTAATATAGTTAGAAAAGCTTAGGAAATTTAATTTGATTTGAAATAATCATATAAAAAATTAAATATAACTAAAAAATGCTAATATTATAAACAAATGTAATTTAAAAATTTGAATTCTTTTTTTACTTTCGAAAATATGATATAAATAACACATTGTGTTGTGTTATATGAGCATTTACTTACACTTACTGGAATTTAACAAATATTTTATAATATCTAAAATAACCAATATATATTTCCTAACTTATTTGATAGAATCATATGCACACTTCATTACTAAAAGCTGAAACTTTTTGTTTTCACTAACTAAACCTTTCAAAATATAAAAGAAAATGTAAGTATTTTATAAAGAAAAAAATTCGGTTATGTATGAAGTTTAAAATATTCTACTCTGGATTATATGCAGTATTCTTTTTAACATCTATTCCGAATTTAAATACTATATTGTAGATTATATGCATACAATGAATATTCAAAGTATTACTGTATTTCACACACATAAAGATGACCATGATTATATATTACAGCCCTATTATAAATAGGGCTGAAAAAATTATTCTTTGTTTTTAAAATGTTTGAAAAGAAGCACCAGTTCTTTAGCTTTATGCATTCCTCAGCGATTATGAAGTTTAGAGTAAACCTGATTTTAATTGTGTATCTCTGTTTATTGTATATTTTTGCCTACACATTTTGTATTACTTCGCTTAAATTATGTGTCCTCACAAAACATTATTATGTAATTATCATGTTCAGCACAGCAGTGTATAATGTAACCATGTTTTAATGTGTTTAGCTATTGAATAATGGTTATCAATGTTTCTTAAATGAAAAGATCCAGAGTTCTATATTTTGAAAATTCACCACTATTGACATTATAAGAAGCCCACAATATTTATTTTTCATTTAACAGATTTTTACTTTCTCGTATACGAAGTATACAAAGAGAAAGTATTGTAATCGTCAAAAAATTCGAACTCGAGATTTTGACGAATCTCCACGTTTTAGACTTCCCTGATTCCGAAAAACACAATTTTGGAATTATGTCTGTCTGTGTGTGTGTCTGTCTGTCTGTCTGTTAACACGATAACTCGAAAACTATTAGAGATACAGGGATGAAATTTGGTATGTGAACATGACACATAATTTGTAGGTTTCTGTCAAATTTTGGACAAAATCCGTCTACGGGAAGTCTGTCTGTCTGTCCTTTGTCATGCGAACACTATAACTCAAAAACTTGAATAGCTAGATGGTGTGTGTGTCTGTATGTGTGTCTGTGTGTGTGTCTGTGAACACGATAACTCGAAAACTATTAGAGCTACGGGGATGAAATTTGGTATGTGGTCTTTAAACATAATTTGTAGGTTTCTATCAAATTTTGGACAAAATCCGTCAACGGGAAGTCTGTCTGTCTGTATGTGCGGGGTCATGCGAACGCTATAACTCAAAAACTTGGAAAGCCAGATGGATAAAATTTTATACACAGTTTTATCGTCCTGAATGTAGGTACGTATAAAATTTTGGGCCAAATCCGTCAAAGGGTTGACTGTCTGTCGGTCTGTATAATCGCATACTTGTTCAGTTTTGAAACTAACTCCCTGCGCATGCCTACTAGTGGCAATGCCTGTGCAAGGAAGGGACGCTCCGAAACTTGGCAGTTTGCCAAAAACAAATTCTGGAGTGATTTTGTAAGGAAGCAAACATTTAGGGAGTCTCGCCAGGTCCTGTTGCGCAAAAGAATGAGCAGAGGATTTGAATTTGTTTTGATCCTTCAAACCACGCGTGGTTCCAACTTTGGTTTACTTGCGACGGAAGTTTATTTGACGCCTTTTATTATTCTAGTTTTCTCTACATGTGTTAGGAGTATACGAGAAAGTTTAGGGGAGACCACTCCCGCTGGTTTTCTACATGTTTATATAATTTGATACTTAATATGTGTCCTCAACATACATATTGAAATTATTTGCTTTAATTTGTATTATTCTGTATAATTGAATAATATTTTAAGATAATTAGTTACAGACTATTGTAATCTAAATTTGCGAAAGTTATTTAAGTAAAAAGTAATAAATAAAGTAATAAACATTATATATAGGCAGTATTATGAATTAAGTACTCCACAGTATTTTTCTTTAACTTATATGCTCTGCAATAGTTCTATACTATTTTAAAAGATGACTTCACCATATTATCCACACTTCAAAACTAGATTTCAGAGAAAACCTGTTATTTTGTGCGTAAAACTGTATAGCTGCAATGTATATTTTATCCCGATTTGTAAACCATGTAGTATTGAGTGTAATTCCATTATGTTGTGGTTAAAACCATTTTCATTGTATAATTTTTTTTGCAGCATATTTTTTACTGTAACTGGTTGTAACTTCAACAATTCCATACGGTTTTGTAAACAGTTTAAAACTACCGATTAAACTTGTTCTCGACTAGTTAAAAACAGTTCCGATTGCAGAATTATACTGTATTTTTTATTTTAACTGGTTGTAACTTCACCGATTAAATGCTTTTATGTAAACAGTTTAAAACCAAAACATACGGAGAAAACTTGTTCTCATATTGTAAAAAACTGTTGCGACTACGTATTAACTTCGTAACTTTTACGGAGAAAACTTGTTCTCATATAGTGAAAAACCGTTGTGACTACGGATTTACTTCGTAACTTTTGCGGAGAAAACTTGATATCATATGGTAAAAAAACCGTTGTGACTACGGATTTACTTTGTAACTTTTACGGAAAAAACCTGTTCTTGTACGGTAAAAAGCCGTTGTGGCTACGGATTTACTTCGTAACTTTTACGGTTTTGCACAACCAACCCAGCTGCCAGTTTAAAACCGTAAATTTTAAGGGATTTTTTTTACAGTGTGGAGAAAGAGTGGGGCATCATACTTCTTCATTCTATTACATTGCAGTGTGAATAAGATTTAAGAATTCATATATCAACCAGTTCAGTGCTATACAATTGTGCGTACCTGAGCGTTTTTAACATGTGGGTTGAACAGTGAGAAATTGTTGAGGTTAACACTGTTAAATTTAACATGTTGTGCTTTCTATTAATGGAAAAGTATATGCAACCAAAAAGAAAAACACGATTTGAAGTCAAATTTTGTTTCTTTGGCTAGTGGTACAAAAACAGTTTAGCCTTAGGGAAAAGAAGTAGTTAGTCATTAACATAATGCCTAATGCACAGTTATACATTGTCTCTGGTCTACAATTTTCTTTATGACTGATAAAGTAACTAACTGTATACTAAAAGTTTAGTGTTCTATAATACCTCTACATTATTACATATATTGAAATGATATGCTAAATGTTTCATAAAATTTATTCAAGTTTTTAAGATATTTTGATTTTGGCTTCTGTCTTTTGAGTATAATTAATTAATTTGTTTTCCGATTATATGTATACTGGTTTTGTAGAAACCTCTATAGTATCTCCATAATGGGCTCTTCTTAAATACAATCAGCTCCTAACATATGGGCAGGGGTCAGGAACCAATTTGCACTTTTTTTTTGGGGGGGGGGGTTACTTCCAAATTAATGAGCATTTTTGTAGGAGTAAATTTCAAAATTTGGATTCGTGATTAGAAATTGAGGGGCAGTTTTAGGTGGTCAGCATTCAAATTTATGGTCATTTTTATGTGGTCATGAACCAAAATTCTATGTCATAATCAGAAGTTAGAGGTACTTCTATTAGGTCAACTTTTAAAAATTGTGAGCATTATCCAGAAAATAACGAGTAATTTTATTCAGAAAACTTCCAGATTTAAAGGAGCTAGCCGGAATACTTTTATACAGACAAACTTAACAAAATTGTAAGCAGTTGCCAGAAAATGGCAGCCACTTTTATACGGTTAGCTTCCAAAATTCTGGGCAGTGACCAGGAAATCACGGGCACTTTTATACGGTTAGCTTCCAAAATTACGGGCACTGACCAGGAAGTAACGGGCACATTTATACGGTCAACTTCCAAATTTACGGTTAGTGGTCAGGAAATCACGGCCATAGGTTTACGGCCACACTCACAAAATCACGGTAAGAATATTCTACGGGCAATGGACGGACCCTGGGCCAGTGCCCGTAATTTTGCGAAGAAATTTTTTACAGTATAGCTTTGTTTTAACAATCTCTTTGTTTAACATCTATATTGTTTAAACTATCTGTATTGTTAGTAATGCCAGACGGATCAAAATCTTACCTTCGCATGTCTTTTCATCTTTACCCAACTTGAAGCCTTCATTGCAGTAGCACTCTGGCCCTTCTGAAGTCTGCCTGCAGTTTTGACTGCATGCTGGTTGGGTGGTGCTACAGAGCTCTAGAAAATTGAGAACTTACATCATAAGGCACAAAAATTCAAAAGTTGTGAGAACTTTAGAGTTTGTAATAATCACAGGGTAAAATGTGTGCCATTTTGCCTCGGAAACGTATAGGGCAAGAGTACATTTACTAAACTTCCAAACAAAATTCACAAAACCTAAATCTTAACAAATATCATTGAATCGTTTTCTCTGTTTTAAATACTAGTTTTTAGCTTATTTTCTGATGAAAGCATAGCATTTATATCTGCCAATATACAGAAGTTTACAATTTACTAACCATTTGTGACTATTCTAGGTGTCATGAGTTTTCATATGAAATAAAAATTGGCGAAATCGGTCCTGTGGTTAAAGAGTTGATTCTTCTATAGAGAATGTACAGTGAAGTACTGCTTTTGAGATTTCTTTCAAAAACGGAGACCATTGATGACGTACTTAGGCGTCATAAACTTGCATACGATATTAAAACTGCCAAAATTGGTCAGGTGGTTGGGAATGGGGTCTGGTCCTTTTGTCTTGCCTAACATTGCCAAGACCAACAACGAGAGTGCCCCAAAAAAGAAAAAAGAGAGAGAGAAACGAACCAATACAGTCTCGTCTTCAAGTTTCAATTAATCGCAAATTTGATAAAAAATTTCCATAATTTTAGACAATTTTCCCAACAAAAAAGTATATTTGCCGAGAGTTTTGAGCTATATTGAATTAAGGGAAACTGGTGGAGGGGAGAAGGGAAAATCCTTCATGAGATCATATTGAAAAATAAAATATCACCCAATCCCCCACAGCGGCATTTCGGTGTATTTAAGAACTTAAATCTGAAAAGATAAGCAGGACAGGGCCCGTGGACAGTAGCAAAGAAAATTAGCGAGAAATTAGGGTCTTAGTACTTATCTTGGGCAAAAACTTCCTCATTCGCACCCCGATCTCAGAATTATTCCAGTTAGAAATCGTATCTTCAAAATAGCGCTTTTTAATGAAAGAATATGGTGCCGGAACACACAAAATTTCACCACAATCGATAGAAACTTTTGCAAAATAGTGGTCCAGCTCATACTCAAGGTTTCCAGCGTGTCCTCGTACCCAGGGAAGACTCACCAGACCATTTGTCATAGGAATGTTTTTCTTTATATTTAAAACTAAACTTGATTTAACAGAAGTTAAAGACAAAACATTGTTCGAAGACAAACTATCAGGAAAAAATTTGTTCCTAGTCCCGTTATCCAGGGCCCAGAACACGCCAAAATTAATTGTTGAGAGTTTGGCCTGGAAAGCGGAATTATAATAATTTAATTTCAAACAAAAAATGGGTCGAGAGTACCATTATCGAATGATATCCAACTTTGTCATGAACCCTGGACTCATCGGTGAACACCACGAAATCCAAATTTTCCATTTAGAGTCAATAATCTTGATATCTCTAAATTCATCTTGAATATCTCAGTCATAAATATTTAAAAATAATTTTTGGATCTTAGGTTCCAAATTCTGAACTGCAAAATCTGAGATTTGGCGACAATATGTAAGGGAGGAGTGCCCAAAATAGTACCGAAACTTTATATTTCAATTTCCCTTACGTATGCGAGAACGGACGTGCAGAATCAATCCAACCAGCGGGAGTGTTCTCCCCTAAACTTTCTCGTATACTTCCCCAAAAAGGTGCCGTTTCCCTTCCCCCCGCGTGCTAAAAAAATTCGAACCTATTGTTACCCAGAATCCAATGACTATCAGAAGGTTTTTCATTATAGTGATTGAAAAATATCTAGGCGAAGAATGAAATGCAAGGAATGCGTAACGATTTTCCTCTCTTACCGGCTCAAGAACAAACTGACGTAATTCGCTACTCCGTAATGAAATTCCTCTCCGTTCTTCCAGTACGCATGCGCGTGGAGATAACGGATTCTCTTCAAAATTAAATTATACGGACCGACAGACAGTTAACCCTTTGACGGATTTGGCCCAAAATTTTGTACGGACCTACATTCATGACGATAAAAGTGTGTATAAAATTTTATCCATCTGGCTTTTCAAGTTTTGAGTTATAGCGTTCGCATGACCTCGAACATACAGACGGACAGACGTCACGTTGACGGATTTTGTCCAAAATTTGAAAGAAACCTACAAATTATGTTTAAAGACCGCATACCAAAATTTCATCCCCGTAGTTCTAATAGTTTTCGAGTTATCGTGTTCACAGACAGACAGACATAATTCCCAAATTGTGTTTTTCGGACTCAGGGCGGTCTAAAACGTGGAGATTTGTCCAAATCTCGAGTTCGAAGTTTTTGACGATTACAATACTTTCTCTTTGTATACTTCGTATGCGAGAAAGTAAAAAGGGGAATCCCCAATTTGATGCTTGGCTTCCGGTGAAGGAAGCTCATGGACAGCAAAAGAACCGACAACCTTGGAGGCTTATCGTCAAATGTGTACCCTCATTTCTTATTTGGTTCTCCTTAAACTAATTGCTGATTTCAATGGGTTGAATATTTCCTAAGGAAATCGTAAAAAGCTTTGTCGTGAAATGAAAGAAATAAAATTATGAACTATGTCTTTGCTTCCATCCATTAAAGTGTTTAAAATCAACATTTATTTTATTTAATCAAAAACCATACCAGTTAGAAGATGAAAGTTTCTATAAATCAGTTAAACGATGATAGAATGAATTATTTTACTTAAATCAATCAAATTTAAGCAACATATTTCCATTTTCATCGTTCGACATCGATGGATGAGAAAGCAAAAAGCGTTATAATTTTCAAATTTTACTTTATAGTTTTATAAAGCAAGAAAATTTCGTAAAATTCCACAGTATTACATTGAATTCTAAAGTGAATGATACCAAACACAAATATGCAGGATTTAAAATAAGCTCAGTATAATGCGTTTCATAAAAACTTGGCTGATTTTTGTTTATCTTTTTATGTTAAGAGAGTAGATTGATTTTGATAATTATCCGAATAATTGGGTATGGATTGGGTATAATTTTTTAAAAAGAATTGTTCTTTACTATTATGAAATGAGAATTCTTATGACGCCACCACTATTAAAGGGCTTCTTATTTCTTATCCATTCATATCTTATGTATTTAATCCTTAATATCAAAGGTAAATTCATTCAGTTCTCTGAATTGGATTAATAAATTAAAAAACTATTTTTTCTGATCTTGAAAACTGTTAAATCTGTCACCAAGGTGTCAAATAAAGATAAAACTGTCTTTATATGACTATATTTATTGGAGGATGAATTTGGGGTTACTGGGATTCAAAACAAAAGAATGATCTAAAACGTACCTAGATATGCTAATTTGAAGGTGTAGACGTGATTCATTATTTCTCCAACAGGTTGCAAGAAAGGAATATTAATCCACCCATATATAAATAAAAGTGTTCTTTTTTTCTCGTTCCAATGTAAAATAACTTTTTCAAACATTATTGTCACACTTAAGGGCTAGTTAGAAAAATAGGAATGATTGTTATAGTATTTCATTCAGCATCGTGGAATTTATGATGTATTTTTGAATCTATACTTATAAAAGGCAATGTTTCTGTGTGTGTGCGTGTGTGCCTGCGTGCGATGTCCAGACGAATCTATCGCACTTACAGCCATGAAATTTGGCACACAGGTAGTCGTAACGGTGACTCAATGCACCTCGAAGCCAGGATTTTAAAATTTAATCTAGAAATGTTTTTATTTAATGTTTTGTGTTGTTTTGGGTGATTTTTCGCACTAATTTCTCAAGAGAATGATTTCAGATAATTGTACGAAACAAATAGATACGCCATCGGGAAGAGTAAACGATTTCCGTTCTATTGAAGTTTGTTTTGTACATCTAACATAATTTATTGAATTTTGAGAAATTTTTAAATAATAGTCAGTTTTTAATTGAAATTTTAAGATTTCAATATCAAATGACTCTATCTCACGTTCTAATTTTGTTATCTTTTTGAAATGTTTTGAGCTAATAAATAAAACGTTTCTGCTCCATTTAAAACAAGAACGGTTAAAATACCATTTTAAGTCAATTTTTAATTGATTTTTTAGTTCATGGGGTCAGAGATGTTTCTTTTGAAAGTGTTTATTTTACGGAAATCCCGTTCCATCGAAGTGTGCGCCATCTACCGGAAAGAATTAGAGCGATGGCTTTATTTGGCATCCTGCTATGAACGAGGGTAGATACGGAATATGACGAATTACTTTTATTGCTTTAGTCTGAATGAACTATTACACGGTTTAAGGGTTTTTTTTTTTCTCCTTTTGGTTATTTTTTCTTTGTGCGCGTCCGTGTGTTATGTTCTGATCAATTTCGCTTTACACTTCAAGCTCATGATGGACCATTTTGTAATCTAGGTGGAAGGATAGCGTTTTGAATTATATTATTTACAGTTTTGATTTGCTTGTTTTATGTACTTGTTGATAGTCAAGCATAAAAGTTTGTTAAAAAACACATGTTGTTTATGTTGCGTATTTTGTTTGCTGTTTAATAATGATTTTCACGTTGCAATTTTTTAATATTTTTTTGGATTAACGTACTCTGTACTCTTTTCCTACAGCTCAAATGTCATTATCGCGAAGAAAAATAAGCGTCAAAATCAATAATGTGTATCTTCTGTTTTGATTTTGTTTTCAAAACTTTTTCGTGTCATTGTGGGCATTTTTTTTTTTTTTTCATTTTCATTTCGCTGAAGTCCTGATTCCACGGGCAACGCCGTGCACTACTGCTAGTTAAATATAAAAAGAACTTAAGCACTGAAATAATTAAAACGTTTAGAAGCGCTTTATTTCCAGATCTCAGGTCCTACCAGACATCTATCTATCTATACATATCCTACAAGAGCCCATCACCTACTTCAATTGCTTATATCATGGAAAATGCATCTGGCGTCCAAATAACTCCAACCCAGGGGTTACTTGAACCCAATTTTTTAAATTTATTATATGAATATAAAATTAAAATAAGTATACAAATATGTATTTATATACGAAGTGAGAATAACCAGCGGGAGTGGTCTCTCCTAAACTTTCTCGTATACTTCCCCAAAAAGGTGTTTCCTGTCCCCCCGCGTGAATAAAAAAATTCAAACCTACTGTAACCCAGAATCCAATGACTATCAGAAGGTTTTTCATTGTAGATTATAGTGATTGTAAAATATTTAGGTAAAGAATCCAATTCAAAGAGATGCATACCGATTATATGCGTCCCGACTCTTGCCAGTTCAAGGACAAAGTGACGGAATCCTTCCGCGTGCACAGAGATTGCTACCAGTACGCATGCGCATAGAGAATCGGATTTAAAAAATTGAATATGCATTTTGAACACCGCTTTTTTAACCTATTGATATGAAAATTGTGCACAGATCTATAATTAATGTTAGGATCCGTGGTACCAAGTTTTATTTATCTAAGCCAAAGGACTTTTGAGATATAATTTTTACAAGTATGCGAATATACAAACCGACAGACAGTCAACCCTTCTACGGATTTGGCTTAAAATTTGATACGTACCTACATTCATGACATTAAAACTGTGTACCAAATTTCATCCATCTAACTATTCAAGTTTTTGAGTTATAGTGTTCACATGACCGCGGACATACAGACAGACTTCTCTTGGGCGGATTTTGTCCAAAATTTGATAAAAACCTACAAATTATGTTGAAAGACCACTTATCAAATTTCAGCCCCGTAACTCTAATAGTTTTCGAGTTATCGTGTTCACAGACAGACATAATTCCAAAACTGTGTTTTTCGGATTCAGGGAGGTCTGAAACGTGGAGATTCGTCAAAATCTGGAGTTCGAATTTTTTGACGATTACAATACTTTCTCTTTGTATACTTCGTATACGAGAAAGTAAACAGACCCATAGTCTTAAAAAATCCCAAAGTAGTAAGAATTACGTTATCAGTACAATTAATGTTTCTAAGGCTACCCTTTGGTAAGAAATGTAAAAAATATTTCTAATGCTGGGTCTATGTAACTCCAGGTTAAGACAAGCTATAAATAAAAGCGTTTAACTAAATGAGAGAAAAGCTGACTTAGCACCCACTAAATAGCGATCATTCTCCCAAACCACAAAGTGAAAGCAAACTACTTCCGACCGACAAAATGAGTTGCCCAAGTTCTCATTTCTGATATCGCACTAGTTTTCGAGCATTTTTTTTTTTTCGTTGTTACATTATGAAAGCAAGATTCAACATCAAAGTTTTAAAGAAATCATGATTTTATGATCGGAAATATTTCTAAACGGGATAAAAAGAAATTTTATTTTTACCTGCCGAGCCTTTCGCTGCCAGCATCAGGAAGAACACACAAACGAACGCCATGCTGATCCATTCACTGTCTAGACTGTGACCATAACATCTCGTGGTCAGTTCTCTTCTCTGAACGTGTCGGTGGTGTTCACACGGGGCGTTTGGCGAATCGTAGGGTGGCGCTGCATATTCGGCTTTCGTGGCCACATTCGTCGTTAATCTTTCTGAGTGAGTGATATACGTGGCTCAGAAATGGTGATTTATTTGAAGAGCTTCCATCGAAGGAAGAATTCATTGCATATAATGAATAAAGATTTCACAACTTATAATGTATGGAACTGTTTCAGAAAATTCTCAATTGAATTCAGGATAACATATATTAGTATATAATTTTTTGTTTTCCTGTGTTTCATATAATGTTCTCACAAATTAAAGAATATCCTATGGATATTCTGCTTATCCTAATAAATAGTAGGCATGTAATTGAATTTAAAATAATTTTATTTTGATAAAAATTCCATTTTGAGTTATTTTTAAACAATATAATAATTCATAATGATCATTGCATGTGTTATTTTGTAGGAAAAAAAATCGCTTTAAAAAGTAAGTAATTTCATATTTTACAAAGGCTAGGAAGAGAAAAATTATTTTTCAGTATATTTTTATTTATGATTCTTAAGTCAAATTTTTCAAGTAAATTAGAAAAATAATAAAATTTGAACATAAAGAACTGAAAAGGTTATACCTAAAAGTTATATGCTAAATATTGTTCAACTGACCTAAAACATTAATAATTTTCAACCGGTTCATTAAAAAATATATATTATCTGCTTTTTTTGCGAAGTATAAATATAAATATATTCTGAAATTTGTTAAAATTAAGAAAAAAATTGCACAACTTTGAAATTCACGTCATTGAAATGATTAGGATGGAGTCGTCGAATTTGGACCATCTGGACGTTGTTTACTGCACTGTGGTGGAGAAATAATTTTAACGAAAAACAAGTAATTGAATTTTTTTGTAGCTTATTTATTTATTTTCAGAACGGCGTAATTAACTTTTCATGAAATGGACTTTAAATTAGGAAAAAGCAAATTAAAATTTAGCAACTTCCTTTATATCAAATTTGATTCGGACCTACATTCCTGATGATAAAACTGTACCAAATTTTATCCATCTAGCTATTCAAGTTTTTGAGTTATAATGTTCACATAAACGCGGACAGACAGACTTCCCGTGGACGGATTTTGTCCAAAATTTGATAAAAACCTACAAATTATGTGTCAAGATCACATACCAAATTTCATCCCGTAGCTCTAATAGTTTTCGAGTTATCGAGTTCATACAGACAGATACGTAGACAGACATAATTCCAAAATTGTGTTTTTCGGACTCAAGGAGGTCTAAAACGCGGAGATTCGTCAAAATCTCGAGTTCGAATTTTTTGACGATTACAATATTTTCTCTTTGTATATTTCCTATACGAGAAAGCAAAAAAATTAAATGTAGAAGGAAACTTGATGCATTTAATAAATCAGCGACCAGTTTAATTAATGTATCAGTGAAAATCTGAAAATAAAGCGAGTGCCGATGAAAAGACTATTTCCTTAGAAAAAAACTTGTGCCCTCATATTATCGTAGATACAAATTTTAGCAAAAGCATTTCTTCACAATACGCCTGTTAAAGATATTTATAAGAAAATAAAATATGAATATACCTTTATAATAAAACAGTTTAATTAAGCTTTTATTATCAAATAAAATGTATTATAATTATCCTTCTAAATAAAATATTACATTAAAATTATAATTCAATGATATTTTCGAAAGTTATCTCGAAAAGGTGAAAAAAATTAACTTAATATTACATTTTCATCCTGTACAAATACAGACACATTCGCTTTAATTATTTGTAAAAAATCATAATATCAGCATAACAAAATATAATTGATCGAAAAAGAAACAAAAAACTGTTTTAAATCATCTAAAATCTTATAAGTTTTTATTTAACTTTAAAGAACAGAATCGGTGCTTGGAGCTGTCATCCGGGTAGAGCGAAAACGCTACCGTAGAAAAACACGTGTGAACAATGTCACTCGTTACTATGAGACCATGCGACGATTTGCAAGCGAAACCGGAGCTGTTTCATTGGGGAAGGTTGATACGCGCGCGACGAGAACTGGTTCCACAACTTTTCCGCGCCAGTGTGAACAGCGCCATTAAAGAACACGGGGTCATGTGTAGCCTCACAGCCGCAGCTTTCGCCGAAAACGAGGCCCTTATTCGGATTTGGCGTTTTTGAAAAAGGACGGCGAGCATTTTAAAAGCATGTTCGTAAAAAAAAACTGAGATAATGCGACCAGGTTTGTTCGTTTGGGGGACACAAGAGCCTTCATTGGTTGCATCAGAGGGGGTGGCAAGATTAAGCCCGCCGAGGGAGCAGGCAGAGGAGGGGCACAAAGATGACCGCTAATGAAACAGGGTTTATTAGGTTGGTACGATCTGCTGTGCAAATAAAAAGTAATTAAAAAATTAGTTTTCTAAGGCTAAGTGAAAATTACGGTAAATTCAAAGTCTTAGAAAATATGTAGAAATTGCAATTTCTTTACTGCAGTGATACATTTAATTTGTTGTATACGGTATTTTTCGTCAATGTAGTTCCCTAAGGTAACATTTTTCAAGAATGCGTCATTTTGATCAACCTACTTAAAAATTTTTAAAATTTTTTAAATCTGTGTAGAAAGAAGGGAGTGATTTGGGCGGAAGGAGGGATAATAGAGTTGATGGAAAATTAATTAGCTTTGGCATTTCTTCCAGGGGTACTTCATTGCCTCTGTACGGTTCTGGGCTGCATATGACGTTATCAGAAGTCCCTGGTTTGATTTAAATGTCCCACATTGTCCAAAATTTAACTTATAAATAAATAATGATTACTTACATATAAAAAATACGATATACTTCACTTATAAGTATATACACTATATGATCAAAAGTATCCGGGCACTTTCGGATTTACACATTTTCTCGAATTTCTCCAGAAAAGCCCGAGGAACTGCATTTGAATTTCCACCATGTAATGAATAGGATTGAACTCACATTTTACAGTGAAGATTCGGTCATGGGGACCGACCACAAGGCGATTTTCACGTATTGGTTAAGAGGTCTAGCCAAAGGAAAGAGCTCTAATTGTCAAAGGAAAGAGCTCTAATTGCCAAAGGAAAGAGTTCTAATCTGTCAAAGAAAAGAGGTCTAATTACAAAGAAAAAGAGGTCAATTGTCAAAGAAAAGAGGTCTAATTGCCAAAGGTAAGAGCTCTAATTGCCAAAGGAAAGTGAGCTCTACTGCCAAAGGAAAGAGCCTAATTGTCAAATAGGTGAGGTCTGATTGCCAAAGGAAAGAGCCTAATTGCCAAAGGAAAGAGTTCTAATTGTCAAAGAAAGAGGTCTAATTGTCAAAGAAAAGAGGCCTATCAAAGAAAGAGGTCTAATTACAAAGGAAAGAGCCTTAATTGTCAAAGAAAAGAGGTCTGATTGCCAAAGGAAAGAACTCTAATTGTCAAAGGAAAAGAGGTCTAATTGTGCTGAAAGAGAGATCTAATTGCCAACTCGGCTTGCTCTCTATCGTGCTAAGATAACACAAAACCTTAACAACATGAGAGCTGAGGGGAGAACACTCCTGATGGTTACAACACAATTTAGGAATGGTAAAGCTCATGCAAACACTTGTAAAAAAAATCCCCAAAATTCTATTGCCTTAAACTGGCAGCCTGGTTGGTTAAAACCGTAAAGTTACGAAGCAAATCCGTAGGGCACAATGGTTTTACCATACAGGAACAAGTTTTTCCTGTAAAAGCTACGAAGCAACTGTAGTCACAACGGTTTTTTGTCGTATGAAATCAAATTTTCTCTCCGTAAAATTAAGTCATCAAGGCGTGGCGTCATCGACTGAGTTGAGTTGTCTCTCTGTCTGAGCTGAGATGCGCTGAGTATTACTAATTAATCAAGGCTTAATTATTAATTCTTAATTAGTTTTAATTTTAGTTGAACTTACTTGGACGATTTCGATGCAAGATGGTGACAAAGTCAACTTCCGAGCCGGGGATCAAACCTGCCATATAGAAATAAAAGGCAGGTCGCTCTAACTAATAGACCACCGGAGACTGCTTTATAAAATAAAGTAAAAAATAATCTATTTGAGTTTTAAAGTCACTATAGTTTCAGTGGCGCCACCTAGTGGTGTAAAATCAACTATTGCCAGAAATTACGTGTTGTAAGGTTGAATGGAATATTCAAAAAACATAAAATGAATGCAATAAAATTACATTTTAAGAATGGAAGAGTTATCTAGGAAAGCAATACCGTATGACGAAAAAAGTAGAATTGACTGACGGTTTTAAACGTTTATGGTGAGCGAAAAACAGGTGAAAAACCGTTTTGTCAACAAAACAACATTAAACCCAAAATACGGAAAAAGTCCGGGAAAAAACGGATTATTTTATGCAAGTGTATCATCACAACAATAAAACGTTTTGAGGGATACTCTTCCTTTAACTGGGGCCGATACAGGTGGCCTAGTGAGGAAGTTGTCTGGCTTCGAAGTTCCAGAGGTATTCAGCCCGATTAAACCCGATGCCTGCCGAAGGCTCCACCGTGCTGGGGCTAGGTGCAAGAATACTTCCTGTGGAGTCACGCCTCCCGCTGGTGCGGCGGCAGAAGTTTCGGAGGGGTGCGCATCCAGGGTGTGCTTCGCCATCTGACCCTGCTTAGAAATGACGAGGTCCGATCCAAAAATAGCCGTCGTTTTTAGACGAGGGAGTTCAGATAACTGGAACTAAACTAGCCTTTTTTCATTCTTTTTAAGCAGAATTTACATTTTTAACTTTTTAAAGCAATGTACTTTCTTTACAAAGAAGAAACCAGAGAAGTGATTATACTGCATTGTCGTACGAAACTAACGGAGACTTTCCAAATAATGTGATTTTTAAGAACTGAAGATGCTGCAGATCTGAGTCTAAACCAATGTTTCTTTAATGGATGAATAGATGAAAAAATTATGTGGATTTCAAAGTTTTAATTATTGTAATCTTTGGATGGATGAAAAATATTTTCGTTGAACTTCTGAGCATTTACTCTGGAGAAACTTTATCAATTCAATCGGGATACGGACACGAATGGTTCAAGAACGAAATCAGCATAAAAGCTTAAGTAATGAACATTTTTGTTTGTGAAACAGGCAAAAGAAACCACAAATACTATATGTTGAATAAGTAGACATTTAGTCTGATCAGCTTTAAGGAAAGACAATTGAATGGATAGACGAGATAAAGTTATTGTTATAATGGCTATGATTATTATATGGTAATGTTATGTATCGATAAAAACTTGTATAAACTAAATGAAAAAGAAAGTAACGAGTTTTGGTGAAAGTTGTCTTTAAAATGATTGATTTAAAAATTTTATCTCTAATAATAATGAAAAGGCAATTGTGTCTACCTCTGTGTATTTTGCCTTCTACAAGAATGACCTTCTACAACAATGTTAGTAAAAAGGAATCAAGATGTGAAATATGCATCTCAGATGAGCTTCAATGAAGACTTCATAGCATTTAAATAATTGATAATAATAAAATATTATGACTAATTAGTTCATAATTTTGATTTGTAACATCGGGTTTGATTTTAACGATTATTTAAAAAAAAACATATTTTTTAAATTACAATTTGAAAACAACACTTTTCATTGATTGTCTGAGAATCAAGCCGTTTTCTTTATTTCTGAAAATATCGTAATTGTATATTTTAATGTTACACTCAATGGGCTCAGGATTCTATTCATTTTTTCTCATATTCTTATAAAATGTTATAATAAAGTAAAAAAAGAAAAGAAAGCTGTTACAGATAAATCTTTATTTGCTCTATATCAATATGTTTTTCTTTCCTGTAATTTGATAAATTTGTAATTTGTTGTTTGTTAATTGTGTCTTTGTAATTTGATGTTATATAAACATAATTTTCTCATTTAGTAATAGTTTACTTTTTTGATTTTTTAATGTACTTTTGTATGGCAATCCAAACGAAGCCGCCAAGAATAAGTAAGTTTAGGAAACATATCCGATCTATCCTAATAATAATACTATACTTCCTATAATATCAATTAATTATACTACTTAATCTTTAATTTTAAGCATAGCTCAAACCAGGTAACGTTACCGGATTTGCTCGATTTTTAAATTTTCTTGTTGTTGATGATCTTGGATGAGATAACGGAGACCTGGAACTGGGTAGGTGGTTTGGCACAAGCAAGAAGAATCAGTTTCTTGATGTGCGATTAAATATCCTTACAATTTAATATGAGTTTTTTTTCATAAGTACCGTTGTCAGTTCATTTTAAATTTTTTGAATATACGCTGAGAATGAATGCACTAGCAGCTTTCCGGCATTCTTTATGCGGAAGAAACAAAGAACGAAAAGCAATTAAGTGACTATCAAATAAGAAATCTCATATAAAGTTTGGTTAAGAAAGGAAGAAATAAACAAAGAAAGTGTATATATATTTTTTTATTTCCTCGAGAAAAGAGTTTTTTGAATTCGTTTTCTTCTGTCAGCTGCCATCAATAAGACAGGTGCACGAGCAGTATAATGAACTGGTGTAAACCTAATAAATGAAAGGTGGCGTAAAACCTGGTCCCAAGACTATTGGAGCTAAAATTATTCAGATATAGAGCTTGTAGAGAATTTTCCTAAAATATTAATTTAGTCATTCAGAATAAGTATACTATTTTAGGAAAGATCTTCAAATTTACTACTTCTTTTTCGAAACCATTTTCTACGAGCTTTTATTAATGTAGAGAGTACCGTTCATACTACGTTTACATGAGCACTGGGTAATGCTAATTATGGGAATGAGGAAAATCTAGATTTTCAGGGGAAAGTAGACACATTTATTTTATTGCGACATGATTTAAGAATGAAACAGTTTTTTAAAGTTTAAGAATATTATAATGTTGTAATTAAAAAAAATACGATTTTTTTAAAATTTAACAATTATACAAGTGTTGACTAATTTAAGAATAAGGACAGTTTTAAAGAGTTGTCAATAAGTCAATAGTTATTAATTTAAGAATGTAAGACACATAATTTAAAAATATTTGCAAGATATATTTAAATTAGTGATAAAGCTGTAGGGATGAATAGGAACCTAGTATTCACTCACTAGCGCGTTAACTATGATTGGAATTAGAATAGCCAGAATAACGACAAAATGAAAGTCAAGAATTCCAATGTATTTACAAAAACGAAATCAGGGAAAACGGAATTTAGACCTATGTTCTCCTACTATTTAATGATACCCAAAAAACATAAGAAGAAAAATGTAAGTATAAAAGCATAAGAAGAAAAAATAATCAACTAAAGCAAAAGAAGAAAATGTATTCTACCATATTCACTATTACTTTTAAAATCAACTAAGAGACGAGCTCAGTCGGAATCACCTTTAGTAAGAAATAAACACAACGATATGTAAAAAGACTTCAAGAAAAGATTTTAGAATTTACATATGTTTAAAGGTTTAATGAAGGAGAAAAAAATAAAATCTCGTTTATCGTTTAGCGAGGATAATGGAAAATAAATTATAATTCTTTTTAAAATTTTGACTGAATAATCTTTGTATTTATTTGAAATTATCACAGAAAAGGGAAAAATTGGCAAATCGAATAATGTGGATATGACTTTCCATCGAATGAGTTTGACTCAAGGTCAACATTAGAATGGTCTTTACTAAACTACCCGTCAATCAAAAACCTAAGAAAATCTATATCGGTTTTTTTTCACAGAGGTATGGCCAAAAAAGAAAAAAATTTCCCACACAATTGTTCATTACTAATCTTTATTGTCTGATAGGATATAAATTGTAAAAATATCAATAAGCCTGAATAAATACTAGTGTTAAATTGTAATGATTAATAATTAGAGCATTTAAAAGAAACGGAACGTGGAGAGTCGTCGTCATAAAACAAATAAATCTTCACAGACGAAGTGAATCTTCAAGCAACAAAAAATGCAACTATAGCCATTGTTTTTGTCGTCGAACGTTCTTTCCGCATCGTTACAGTGAATGGTCGAACTTTTCATGGTGACAAAATACCGTCAGATTTGAATCGCCTAATAACTACGAGACTAATAATGCGAAAAGAATGGTTGACCGCCACGAACTTGATCATATTGTAAGAGAGTTTGTCGCAGAGTATTTGTTTTCCATATACGTCATCGTACCAGTGATGTTAGGTGCATCCGCGTGATTGTTATGAATTAGCTTCTTTATATAAGTTTATAAATAAGTGTAGCGTGGAAACTCGTTTAGCTAGGAGGTTGACTTGCTAGTGTCATTTGGAGAGCTCGAGGAGTATTACTAGGATACGAAAGTGTAGACAATAAAATATTTATCATATAAGTAGAAATTCGGTATTCAATTGAAATTCAAACTCCGCATGTTTTGGATTATAACAGGCAGAGTTTTCTCTTCGATGTGAAACTTACGGAATACTACGAAAAAAGAAACATATTAAAAATTTGAATTCAAAATTTGAATATTACGGAAACATGAGCAATTGTAATAAATATTTTTTACTGCGCATACGCAAAAAATTCTATATACTCAGTCAACAGACAGTCCATCAACATATCAAAAGCCTCAAATAGAAAACATTGAAAGCGCGGTCCCCATTAGTTCTGAAAAGCCGTGCATTTTTTGGATGAAAATCTAAAATAAATTTCGATGGTAATAATGTATTTTAATTATCAAGCCTTTCTATATTTATGCAGTAGTATAATCGATTTAGACATGGATAAATCACAAGGTTTTATCGCTGCAGCAATGGTTTGTGGTTTGGCGTGATTTATGCTCTTCTTAACCATTATATCTACTCTGTATAAATGTTATAAAGAGATTGATAATTGGAATGCATAATACGCATTCTTTTAAATTTTATCTGATGTCATTTCACGAAATCCAGCCTAAATTGGAATGCGCCCAACCCTTTCTATACTTTTTCATTTCACTACTGAGAATATTCAGATTTGTCCACTAGAAGAATTAAACGCCAAAATCCAAGTACCCGGTAACTCACTCTCCCTTACGTGAAGAAATGGCACGCAAAGATACTTTAAATGTTTTTCAGCCAAATTTATGGTTATGTTTTAGCTGTTCGGGAGACCACAGCCTTTAAGGGTTTCCATATTTCTTTTAGTTGAAATTGGAGAGTATCGAGAGAGAGGTTGCAGGAACTTTTGGGAGGGGGGCTCAATGTAGTAAAAAAATTCAAATAGTTGCTATATCAACGACTCTACTCATAACATTAGGACAGAGTTTGAAGAGAAGCAATCACTGTAAGTCAGAAGACAAAGAAAGAGTCTGGAAGAAGAGGCAACCATATCAGAAGGAATAGAAAGAATAAGGAAGTTGAAGAATATGACAACAAAAGGAATAGAAGGCAAAGAAAGGAGTTTAAAACTGAGGCAACTCAAAATAGCAGAAAAGAAAGAGTTTGAAGAGGTGACAACAGGAGTCAGAAGAGCAAAGAAAGAGATGAAGAAGTGACAAATCAATAGTCAGAAGGCAAAAAGAAAGAGTTATTAGTAGAGCAACAAGAGTCAGAAGCAAAGAAAAGATTTGAAAGGTAACAAATCAGAGAGTCAGAAGAGCAAAGAAAAGAGTTTGAAGAGGTAGCAACCAAGTCAGAAGCAAAAGGCTGAGGTTTGAATGAAGAAAATTAAGAGTCAGAAAAGCTAAAGAAAGTACACTTATTTTTTATTAATGTTCATAACATAAAAATCGCATTACTGTAATAATCAAAATAAACGACAAAACCTTCAATCTTTCAGTCTGACTAGAACGAAAAACGGACAGTGAAGAGAGTTGCACAAGATGATAAAATATGTTTTCTAACTAGTATACAGAATGACATTAGTTTTCCATCTGATTTTTCCTGATTAAACACATTTCTCTCCTACATACTATGCAACTAAATGGACATTTTGAAGTTCTCTCGGACATGAATGCGCGGCAGCTGAAATATCGACAGTCAGGAAATCCGAGTCGCTCAGAAGAAAAATGCAGTTAGAGTCCATTTGCTGGCCGCATTTCATGAAATTTATGAATAATTAATATTCTTTATGATTATGATTTTACTCTCTTGTTTTACAAAAGACTTTATATACCTTTGCTCATCAAATTAATAAAACCAAAAATTAAAAAAAATTACTTATTAAAATATATTTGTACAAACCAAATTTTCTAAACTTCAATCCAGGGACACGCAAAAACCAGACTTGCTGGGAGACGTGAGCCATAATAAAACTAAACCAAAAATAAATAAATATAATTAAAAATATTCAGAAAATGAAATACTTAATCGTTACAACATTTCAGAAAAGTACAGGAAGATATAAAATAACGTAAAAAAATTTGATTATAAATTGTAGGCCTACCATTTTTTTCCGGCTATTTACATGAAATTAGGGCACATTTGGCGAATATTCTAATCAAAAGTCAGGAAAGAAGAATTTTTTCGTATAAATTTTCAAAAAAATAAATATAGTTATTCTTTTTTCAAATGAATTTTCACTGCTAAATGGGAAAAAAAAAATTGCTATACATTCATACAAATCGGGACAAAGAATAGAAAATAAATTGTCCAGGTAATTGTCCAGGTTTATCAGAGACGACTATGAGAAACCTAATCCAGCCCAAGTTGGGCTGACCATATTTTGCTATAGTCTAATCAGAAATTTGAGAGAAATCATATTGTTTTGTTTTTCCAGTTACTTTGTTAGCTCTTCTTCTCTGAAAGTTAATCTACCCTATTAGCACAAGACTTCCAACAATATTGTATAGGCACTTACGGTATTATGCGGTACATTCAGAATATAGGATAACATCTGCGAGATATCGTAGAATATCTTAGCTTAAGGGAGTTAATAGTTTCACAATGAGATATCTATATGATCAGTATTGGAATTTCGAGATTTTACACATTTTTGTATTTCTCCACTCAAGGCCCAGACCTGTAAGCATATGTGTTGAATAGGTTTTGAATAACATTTTACAGTGAAGATTTTTCGAGAGGCTTTTGAATGAAAGTTTGCAAATCATTATCAGCTTTCTGTGAACTGATGAGCCGAAATTGTGTTCTTCTTC